>CM067359.1:126433167-126438167 GCA_034401795.1 Chaetoderma sp. LZ-2023a
TTTGTAAATTCTTGTCTTGGTTGGAGCGCATTTTGTGTCTCCATTTTCTCAAGGCATTCCTCTTAGCTGGTGGTTTCCGCCATTTAATAGGGCTCCTCTTACTGTGGTCAATGCAATACATTTCTCGCTGCGCCAGTCTGCTATTTCTATAGTTCGTAGGCTAGCGCATTATATTTGGCAAGATCGCTTGAGTGAGTGGATTTAATTCCTTTGTCATTTGTAAGCACAAGCCTAGTTCTTTAACTATATAAATCCTTATAGTCAGTTGGCTGTCCCCGGTCAACTCGAACAGACTAACAAATATATGACTTGACTATTTAATCATATATTTGTTAGCATACTTTAATCGGCTAGGTGTTAGTGAACCACTTAGAAAGTGGTTCAAACTAACAAGTATACGACTGTACTCTCTATTCGTATACTTGTTGGTAGATGTCAGGGTTTCAAAAGGGGACACTATTTATTTAGTGTTTAGCTCTTTCCCCGACGTCTTGGTGTTATATATTTGTATTATATATTGTAGTAGTATGGGGTACTGCTTTTTATAAAACACCATGGCCACCTCATATAAGCGTACCCTGAGTCTTAAAATCACGACAAAGGGGTGGGGTATTTCGGCAATTGAGGTGTATCATGGGTTGAAGGATGTAGTTGGGGCAGGGCCACGGGTCCTTCAAGGTCTTGTTAATGTTTCCAAATCTGTATGGAATGTCACCGTAGTTAATGAAAGTGTGAAGGAAAAGTTGCTTGACGAGGTCCTTGTCGTGAAGGGTGAGGTGTGTAATGTGGAGGAAATAGATTCTGATCGTCTATTAGTCAAGATGAAGGTTCCATTAGAGATCCCAGATGAACGGGTTATCATTGAATTGACCAAGTATGGCAAAGTGGACAAAGTAGAACACGAGACCTATCCATTTGATCGAACCTTAGAAAATGGCATCAGAAGAATTTGGTTTGAAAAGGTAGAACATCCTCTCCCAAGCAAGGTCACCATAGATGGTCGATTTATCTTGCCATTATGGTACAGGGGGCAAATCAAGGAGTGTAGAATCTGCTTAAGCACAGAACATCTTGCAACAGATTGCCCTAACAAAAACAAATGTCTAGTTTGTGGATCATCTGATCATTTTAAGTGGCGATGCCCGCAGAACAAATATGTCAAAAAGGGTGCTGATAAAAGTGCAGAGCAAGTTGTCTCTAAAGAGAATGTCATAGAACCGGTAGCTTCTGAGATTGTAGCTGAAATCCATACTAATGGGAAGCACGTTGCTAAGGAAAATGTCATCGAACCAGTAGTTGCTGAGATTGTAGCTAAAGTCCATGTTAATGAGAAGCATGGGGAAAAAACTAAGAATCCAATCGCTGAAGTTGCAGGCGATGAAATAGAGGTTCTAGATGAGGGGCTAAGTCTTACTCCAGTAACAAGTCAATCCAAGTTTGATGAGAGAGAGGCTAGTTCCACACAAGTTGAAGATGATGATAAATACCCTCTGGAAGAGAGTTTTAATTTAGGACAAGTAAAATTCAGGTCGCAAGATACTGAAACTAACTTTGATTTTCCACTGAGTACACTCAATCTAGACGATTTAAATAATATAGAGAAAGTAATTGGTGTCTCGGATCGATTGAGTGGAACAAAGCGACAGAAAGATGGAGAGAGTTCTGAATCAGAAATAGAGGAAAGTGATATAGAAGACGATAATATGTCAGTCGCTGAATCTGATATATCCATTCAAACACAGAGTTCTAAATCACCTGATGAAATGGTCATGTACAGGTCAGAGGCAGGAGAGGTGTTAGTTCCATATGTGACAGCAAATGGTGTTAAATATAGGCATCTGCGTCATGATTCAGATATATTAAAATATAAGCATTTGGAAAAAGTTGAGCTAAGTAATGAAGCGTTTGTGAGTAAAATAGGTAAATGGTCTAAGAGAGGGTCGAAAAAAACAAAATCTAGTTAGCTTAATAATGGCGGTTTTACACAGCATTTTATTACCTTTTATGCTAATTTGCACACTCAATTGTAGAGGCTTAAATAGTGACATAAAGCAACGTCACTTACTAGAGACTCTTAAAAATGAGCAGATTGACATTGCTTTGATACAGGAAACAAAAATTCAGAAGTCAGAATTATACGATAATTTAGAAAAGATTTCTGGATCCAGAATATTTTATTCGTTATCTCAAGATAATAGTGCAGGCGTAGCAATTGTTATACTCCCTCGATGTTCAGCCTATGTAAATATTATCTCTTCAGTATCAGGTGCAAATGGTCGCTGGGTGAGAGTCACTCTAGATATACAACAAACACGTATCACGTTGCTGTGTATATATGCACCTACATCTCATCAACTACGTCGTAATTTTTTTAAGGAGATGTCTAAAACAGCACTAGATAACATCACTGAAAACTTAGTAATGGGTGGTGACTTTAATTGTGTCTTAGACAAAGAAAATGACAGGAATGCAACTTCAACTTATACTGATACATCACATAGACTCTTAAAAGAAATATGTGATAATGAAAATTTAGTGGACACCTATAGAATATCAAAACCTCATGGTAAAGATCTTACATGTTTTTCGGTAGATGGTAAAGTTGGTTCAAGGATCGACAGAATTTATGTGAATAGTTTGTTAACAGGGTACTGGAGAGATGTTAATATTAAGCCAGTTGCATTCTCCGATCATAACATGGTTTGTGTAACCTTTGCCAATGCTGACTGGGTAACAAAAGGGGTCGGGTTTTGGAAATTAAACACAACACTGTTGGGAGAAGAATTTTATAAGAATAATATAGAGAGTTGTTGGCAACATTGGATTAATAGGAAAGCATCATATAAGAGCACATTGCAATGGTGGGAGGATGTTAAACTGGATTTAAAGTATGTTTCCCGAAAGTATGCTATTAGAAAAGCACAGGAAATACGCAAACGCAAGAAAACACTTCATCGATCACTGATGAAAATTAATGCTAAAGTAAATAATGGTGAAGAGAATTATTATGAATTACTGGTTAAAATTAAAAGTAAAATAAGAGATATAGAACAATATGAGTTTGAGGGTGCAAAAATTAGAGCAAGAGCCCAGATGCATGCAGAAGGGGAAAAGCCAACCCGATATTTTTGCGCATTAGAAAAAGCACGGGCAATAGATAAGGTGATGTGCTCATTAAACATGCCGGATGGTTCAACCGTCTTTACCAACAATGAAATGAGTACTATTGTATGCAATTACTATGAGTCATTGTACAAGTCAGGGGGAATTGATGAAGATGCAAAATTGGATTTGTTAGCAAATATAGACAAAAAGGTGTCAGACACAGGCAGTGAATTTTGTGATCAACCCTTAACACTAGAAGATTTAACTAAATCCCTTAAAGGTATGAAACTAGAAAAATCACCGGGGTGTGATGGCCTTCCAGTTGAATTTTACCAAACGTTTTGGCACCTTGTAGGTCCAATAATGGAAGAATTAGGCACTGAAATTTTTGAGAAAGGCCATTTACCACCAACTATGGCTAGGGCATACGTAAGGCTAATATATAAAGGAAATGACAGACGTCTAATTCAGAACTACAGACCAATTTCTCTACTATGTGTAGACTACAAAATAATATCCAGAGCACTAACATTGAAACTAGGTAGTGTTTTAGGAGAAATCATTGGAACAGAGCAGACATGTGCTGTACCCAGGAGGACAATTCTAACCAATACCATGGTAATAAGAGACCTTATACAATTGGTTGAGAAGGATAGCATCCCTTCAGCTGTGATTGCCTTGGACAATGAAAAGGCATTTGACCGTGTGGAATGGGATTTTCTTTTTAATTCTTTGCAATCGTTTGGGTTAGGCTCAAACTTTATTAAATGGGTAAAGATTTTATATACGGATATCAAGAGTAGCTATTTAGTGAACAATCAATTATCCAGAGAAATTTTCTTAGAACGTGGGGTTAGACAGGGGTGTTCCCTATCGCCATTATTATTTGTTATTGTGATGGAATCACTTGGCATAGCATTGAGGCAAAATAATAACTTTCAAGGCATATGTATTCGGGGCATAGAAAGACCACTTAAGCTGTCACAATATGCTGATGACACAACTGTGTTTACCAGTTCAAACAATGATTTTGCAATTTTAAACCACGTACTAGAAAAGTTCCAAAATGCATCTGGTTTGAAAATCAATAAAGGAAAATCCAAAGGATTATTTCTGGGGCCATGGAAAGAGCGGAATGACCAGCCACTTGAAATCAATTGGTCTAATGATACCATTAAGATTTTAGGCATCTATTTTGGCAGGAAACCGAATACAATACAAAATTGGAATGAACGAGTATCTAAGCTTAAGAGAATATTAGCAAATTGGAAGCGTCGTCGTCTTTCAATCTTTGGTAGAGTGTTTGTTGTCAACAACTTGGCATTATCTGGGCTATGGTATACAGCATCTGTTGTACACATGCCAAAACATGTAGAAAAGGAGGTTAATGAGTTGATATTGTCATTCATATGGGAAGAAAAGAATCATTTAGTTTCCCATCGTGTTCTCAATAATGCTAAGTTAGAAGGAGGACTTGATTTAATTGATATTAAAGTGAAATGTGTTTCTTTAAGGTTAAAATTTTTGGATGATCTTATTACATCAGATGAGACGTGGGCATGTGTTTCACGAGCTCTCATGGAGAGAATTGTAGAACCATTTCTGGCGGAGCATGTTTTTACCTCAAAGAAGCCACCTCCGAATAGCCAAATGATACCAGATGTGTTTAAAGATCAAGTTAAGGAGTTAGAAATATTTGACAGATACATGCCTCCACCTATGTGCTGGAAGGAAGTACTAGAACAGCAATTGTGGGGCAATAGTAATATATGTTATAACAATGCAGTACTTTATCTACCGTCCTTTGCAAAATATGGCATTCAACATTTATCGGATATGATACACCCTCAAACACGTAGATGGATTTCAATGCAAGACGTAGCTAGAAAAACACA
>CM067359.1:126445667-126447780 GCA_034401795.1 Chaetoderma sp. LZ-2023a
GTAGTAGTAGTAGTAGTAGTAGTAGTAGTAGTAGTAGTAGTAGTAGTAGCAGTAGTAGTAGTAGTAGCAGTAGTAGTAGTAGTAGTAGTAGTAGTAGTAGTAGTAGTAGTAGTAGTAGTAGTAGTAGTAGTAGTAGTAGTAGTAGTAGTAGTAGTAGTAGCAGTAGTAGTAGTAGTAGCAGTAGTAGTAGTAGTAGTAGTAGTAGTAGTAGTAGTAGTAGTAGTAGTAGTAGTAGTAGTAGTAGTAGTAGTAGTAGTAGTAGTAGTAGTAGTAGTAGTAGTAGTAGTAGTAGTAGCAGTAGTAGTAGTAGTAGTAGTAGTAGTAGTAGTAGTAGTAGTAGTAGTAGTAGTAGTAGTAGTAGTAGTAGTAGTAGTAGTAGTAGTAGTAGTAGTAGTAGTAGTAGTAGTAGTAGTAGTAGTAGTAGTAGTAGTAGTAGTAGTAGTAGTAGTAGTAGTAGTAGTAGTAGCAGTAGTAGTAGTAGTAGTAGTAGTAGTAGTAGTAGTAGCAGTAGTAGTAGTAGTAGTAGTAGTAGCAGTAGTAGTAGTAGTAGTAGTAGTAGTAGTAGTAGCAGTAGTAGTAGTAGTAGTAGTAGTAGTAGTAGTAGCAGTAGTAGTAGTAGTAGTAGTAGTAGCAGTAGTAGTAGTAGTAGTAGCAGTAGTAGTAGTAGTAGTAGTAGTAGCAGTAGTAGTAGTAGTAGTAGTAGTAGTAGTAGTAGTAGTAGCAGTAGTAGTAGTAGTAGTAGTAGCAGTAGTAGTAGTAGTAGTAGTAGCAGTAGTAGTAGTAGTAGTAGTAGCAGTAGTAGTAGTAGTAGTAGCAGTAGTAGTAGTAGCAGTAGTAGTAGTAGTAGTAGTAGTAGTAGTAGCAGTAGTAGTAGTAGTAGTGGTAGTAGTAGTAGTAAAACAACACCAGCAAGGTTCATAATTTCCATACCTGTGGACTAGAGAAAAGAAAGTCACTTCCGGCAGACATGGTTACCTAAAGAACATCCACTCTATCTGACAGAGGCAGTGTAAAAGCTGTCCGTTAAAGATGCCGCCATATTATAAGCGATTTTATTAACAAGTCGCTACACATAGAACCCCGAGACTGTAGACTCCTCTTTTGTGGCACAGTTAATATGTTCTTCATTTTTAATAAGTTAAATCATGTGATCAGTTAGTAGCTGGCTAGGAACATCATAGCTTTGTTCAGCGCATCCTGTGTACCTAACGACTGAAATCGCTACCACCAGAGAGAATACATTAGCAGAGGAGTTGTAATTCTGATGTAGGGACAGGACAAGGAGACATTTTGCACATTACAGGACCACATCCTAATAGATATATCTTAAACTTAATGATTTAATTGAATTTTATATACGGTATCCGTCATGTATATATTGTGTTCAATGTGCACTCAAGGGCCGATGGCCTATTGTGGAAATAAATATCTATCTATCTATGTTATATCTTTATAGGCACTCGGAAAAACAGCGATGCTAATGCTTTAACTATCAAATTTTCCTTTAAAACAGCACATTTTCTCATAGAAAATGTCAATTTGCAGACCAATAGATTATTTTGTAAATTTTTTCACTTGGATGACTGGCTCGGTTATCGAGTCAGTCATTCGACTGAAACGTTTTCAAAAACGATCTTCTTTTGGCCAGCTTGAGTGTTAGATGGTTAGATTACGTGTCTCTAGTAGGGCCTATATCAACGTTAGTTATTAGTTTATTACTGTTAAAACGGTATAACATTAAATATGGTGATAGATTTTTAGTGAAAAACTCGGAAATTTTTAGAAAGTATGACATAAAATAATTTCAAGACTGAAACAAAAGTCCCAAGGGGCCTGTATCTTGGACATGTATCGCTCACCTGGAATTATTGGCCACTGGCACAGCCGAATAAAATTAGATGACCACTGCAAAAATCTGTGAAGAAGATTTAGCCAAGTTTTATTAAAATTGGCCCAGTGGTTAATAAGTAGTCTTTTTATGATTTTTCAGAAATTTGCAGAAAATACAAGTTGTTCGCCAAAAACTATAAATTTTGATTGATTAATGGACGACAGGTTTTTTTTGACATATCAACTTTCCATGTACAAATTTTAATAACATCGTCGTGTCGTG
>CM067359.1:126448280-126543280 GCA_034401795.1 Chaetoderma sp. LZ-2023a
CGCATGACACGTGTGTTGCGATGTAGTCCCGCCATGACTGTTCTTGCGGGAATCTTGCTTGCGGAGAACAGCTTGCAGGAACCAACCTGCGGGAACATTCCAGCTTCCTGCAAACGCATCATCGCACGTCGACTACGGAATGACGTATAAATTTCAGTAACACGGTAGCCTAACTTAAGAATGACTACCGAGTATTCAAGTAACTATACTTCACAGTTTAATTATTTCTCTATATAGGTTTCGTTAATTATATTGTATCCGTAAGAACAGTCCTGATGACTAAAAGGAACCATAACGGTCTTAGGACCGCTAGTTATAATTTCTGTATTTGTTTATAGTTATTCTCATTTTCCTCCATGTGTTGCTAACCACACTATAGCAGGTTCGTTAAATTGTACTGATATATATATACCTTGATCATTTGATACCGTATTGATTGTTTTGGTTAGATTATGTATATATTTGGCCAGTGGCCATCCGTTCATATGTTTTGCTTATTCATAGAAAATATAGGACTGCAGTGCACGTAGGAAACACAATACAGCAACACATATATATGCAGCACTTTCTCCCGCCACCAACAATTTTTCACTGAGGTCGCTGCCCACGCTATAACGCTGTTTAGCCTGGCATGCTACCGGGCAAGCGTTCGTATTGTGAGTCATGCCTCTGGTGATCAGAGAACATGAAAAGTGTTTCTTTGGGAAGCAGGAGGGTATGTTCGTGAGACGGTGTAACCTGTCACTTGCCGGACGAGTGGGGTAATCTGGCACCGAGGTACCCGTGGGGGGATGATCTGTCTAAGTACGATCTGCGCAGGGCCTCTCAGCTAAAATGATGTCAAAGTACGATCTAAGCGAGGGCCTTAGCTGCGATGCATCTAGTGGACATCGCCTCTGCGGTATGGTCTATGCGGGGCTACGGCCCCTTGCCAAGATGACACTATTGGCGCCCAGTACTGTGTTCGCTCGGCTCGGGAGTCGTCAGTGTGCATCTTGACTCTGTCCCTGATTATGGTCCTATAAGTTGGACAGGTCTTTATCACAGGCATATACGGAGAGGTACCCAGCCTAATAATGGTCTAATAATGCTTTCGTGAAAAGTAACCTATGTCTTGTAACATTGTATGTGGTTACAGGGCGGGATGTCCGGAATCTTATCCACTTCGGAGATCTTGCTACGTAACATGTATGAGCGCTCTATTCAGTAATGATGTCTTAGGGCATCTGTTCTCAGTGACAGCTGTGTCTAATAGCTAGGTAGATACCAGCCAGTTGGGGCCAAAATAATTCTTGTTAGAAAACAACTAATAGCTAATTAAGCAAAGCAGAAGGCCCGCATAAATAAAGCAGCAAACTTATAATTCAGCATACCAAGAATCACATAAGACGGTGACGAGGGAATCCATCGGGAATCGCCCGTCCATCTTGACGTAAAACAGTACGCACCCCTATAGTTATAATCTCACTAGGTCTGGTCTTTTCTTTCTAAAAAGCATTTTTGGTTGAAATATTAGAGTGGGCCCATTTTTGCCTAATATTCTTCTCCTGCTTTAAGCAGTGGCGACACCTTCCCGAGACGGAGGCCCACGCGAGGCACTTGCCTCTCGCAAGGATTCAGTGATGACGGTCCACGCCAGGATAATACTCCTCACCCAAACTAGCACTAAGAGTAGTGCCCGCGTGAGGCACATAACCTTTCGTCAGAGATAACCTTCTTCCTTTCAGCTTAGAGGTATAATAACTTATATTACGTTAATTAGCTACGTCTCGTGTACGGGAGCCTCCCTTGCGGGGATACCTCTGCGGACCTACGAGTCTGTGTGGTACCTCCGGGAGCCCCATGTTTAAAGGTTCATCTACCTGTCTCTATGTCTCGTATTTTCGTATGCTCTTACTGTAGTATTATCTAGCATACTTATAATTGTTTAGGTAAACTCATTGTATAGACTTATATTTTTAGGTCACCAAATCAAATCTTGTAAGTCCATAGATCACGAAATTGCTATCGACAGGCATACCAGTGACGCAAATTCTTAGGATGAGACAGTTGTGTTTAATGTTTGCGACGATGGTCGCATGGCCCCACCGGAATGATTGAGTTCCACCGGCCTTAGGAGCTGGTTTTTGTTTCCCGCAGGGCAGTCTCGTACAAGGTCCATCACGCCGAGACCAGATGCTAACTATCTTTCACCCGTGTCATCTACGGAAACTGTATGGCCGGGTAATAATCCACAATACAGACAACCTCCTGCACCGCCCCCTTCTAGCGCAACGCTATGTAAAAGGGGAACCTCACAGCATTATCGGGAGGAATCAGCACCACCATTTCGCCACAATATCAGTCACGCAACACAGCACGACCATTAGCCGACTGCACCACCACCATATGAGGAACGTCAGTCCTCACTTCGGGAGGAACGACTGCGCAATCGTCACAACAATCCGCCTCCCGTCCATAGACCCATGCCTGTCTATGGTTCTACAAACGGGGCAGACTCATTGAATTGGAGTATGCGTGTCCTGGCTCCTCGGCATCAGCATCGATGGGAAACACCAACACCACTGCCACCTGCACCACGACCAACCTCAGCATATTCAACTTCCCAGATACCTGCAACACCTAGATTTCAGCCGCTGCATTCTTCCCGCGCTCTTGGCCGAGTCATCCTCCCTCCCGAGTTTAGTTGGGAGAATGACTGGACCAATTGTAAAATACAGTTCGAAATCATAAGTCGGACTAACCACTGGAACGATCAGCAAATGGGTGAATATCTCGCCGCAAAGCTTTCAGGAAAAGCCCCTCCAAGTTCTTTCGGATCTGGGAACTGATTACACACCCACCTACACACAGTTGGAATGAGCACTGGCGGAGCGATTTGGTGACACAGCCCTCGGAGAAACCAGTCGTCTTCAACTTAAAAATCTCTCACGACGCGTGGGAGAAACTCTTCCCGAGTTAGCTAGCCAAATCAGGAGGTTAGTCACCCGCGCATATCCGAGCACCAATACGGAGGGCATGATCCATTTACATCTCGATACTTTCATCGATGCATTAAGCGGTAAACCTGCCCTGAAAGAAAAAATATTTCTCGGTGACCACGGTTTGGCCCAATTAACAGCAACCATGGTTCGCATAGAGAACTTTCTGGAGCGGGAGAAGAGTAACCGACGCCAACTCCATCCTATCAACGAGATAGAGAGTGCAGCCATCGCCCCGCCCACTAGTACTCCCCCCCCCCCCCCCAGTTCATCGACACCTGCCACACAAACATCACCACCACCAGATGTGCAGAATTCCAGCCAAAATCAAGCACCTGGAGTAAGGGGGCGTGCCCATAGAGGAGGTTACAATGGGGCCCGCGGGTGCGGAACCAGCGAAACAACAACCAACCTCGCCACCATACAGTTTAGGACAGCAAGCACCACCAGCACCGCACCACCACCGAGCACCTGTTTTGGATGCCGTCAGCCAGGACATTGGAGGGAGCAGTGTCCTAACCGACCTCCCTCTACTACACCTGCTCCTGACCGTAGCACACTACAACCAAGAGAAACAGTCAAACTCCTAAGGGCACTGAATTACATCGAGCCACTTCGGTGCCCGTATCCGTCTCCCGGTTGAACTGCAGCTTCCATACAACAACGTTCAGTGGCCAACCATCATCCACCGAAATCAGCTTTCACACCGACACCAAAATGCATGGCTTCACATATGTCAGTGCCTACGTTACCTCCTCCATCTGCAGCAATGACGTCTCCCTATTTCTCCGCACACAACAAGCCCTCTTTCCCATGTAAAACGGCAGTAGTATGTTGTAGCACCTCCGCTGAAACAACATTTTGCAAGCACCACGTCCCGCCACCAAGACACTAGATTCTCGGTGTCCTCTAGTGGTATGCAGAACACCACCCCATCCAGCATCATCTCCCGCATCCACAGACCGTAGCGACTCAGGAGAAATGATTCACTCCACCTCCTGGTTTCGCAAGCACCGACATAGATGGAGAAACGCACGTCCTTGGCAACATCACTGTTTCTTCTGTACTTCTTGAAAACATCCTATGAAGCATTGCAGGAAATGGCTTGCACAGGTGGAGCTTATCCGTCATCCCGTACGCGCCACCATCTACATTAATACAGCCTACACAGAGACGGCAACACCACCACCAACATTGCTACCCCCCAGCTCCGTCTTCACCACAGCCTTCACACCAGCAGCGATGGCGAACTGGCCCTTTCCTCACTCAGCCATCTACAACATTACAAGAAGCAATACGGAAACAGTTGGAATACACACAGAGTGATGCTGCTCCAACGCCATTATCGCGGACAGCATCATTGGAAACTCTTCCACAGGTACATCACAAAGTAATATATAAATGTGCCTGTCTGTTTACTGGCGTTTCCACCAGTGCCACCGTCGACACCGGTGCTTCTATCACAGTATTTAACAAGCGCTTATATGAGAGCATCCCACCTCATAAGACACTTCCCCATAAGCCTACAAACATTTACCTACAGACGGCTACTGGAGTGGATGTGCCCGTAGCTGGTGTAGTTAATTTAGTTATCCAAATAGAGGAGATGCAATTCATTCAGTGAGTTGTCATCGCCTCTATTTATAACACTGCCGTAATTGGCTCTGATTTCCTCAGTGCCAGCGAAGCCATCATACACTACAGACAACAGGAACTCGACATACACGGCCGATGAATACCTCTCGGACCAGCATCGTCATTGTATGATATGTGTGCGGTAATATTATCAAGTACCACCACAGTTGAGCTGGAACAGGAACCGATCTTATGGGCCACCACACCACAGTTAGGAAGCAGCACACACATCGCCATGCTGGAACCCGATCCTGATTATATGATCGCCTCACAATGCGCAAGTCCCCGCATAATAGTAGACACTACTAATAAGGAAAAAATACCTTTTAGAGTGTTCAATGGTACCGCAGATCTTATCACTCTGGAACCTGGAGTACACTGGGGCCATTTAGTGGACATAATCTCATTGGAATCACCTGCATTTGCTGACACACGACTGCAAATGACTGATGATTTACCCGAACAATTACATGATTTGTATCTATGTGCTACCGTTGGATTACTGCAATCACAGAAACGAGAAATTCGGAAACTACTACATAAATATCACGATAGTTTTTCCTACGGAGACATGGATCTCGGAGAGACTCATCTCATACGATACTCCATCAATACATGCAATAATCGCCCCATACAACAACTGGTATGGCATCTTCCCGTTCATAAGGAAGCGGATGCACACCAACAAGTGAACGACATGTTGCGAACGGGTATTATTGAACCCTCAGCATCTCCATGGGCTAGCCCTATAGTGCTAGCTGGCAAAAAGTACAGCACATTGTGGTTTTGTATTGACTACCACTGCCTTTATGATCTTAGCGTTAAGGACGCTACCATGGATAGATCAGACCTTGGATTCCTTGTCCGGAGCCAAGTGGTTTTGTATCCTTGACTTGGCTAGCAGTTACTGGCAAGTAGCCATGGATGAAGCTGACATGGAAAAGACCGCATTCATTCATAGGGATGGCCTTTTCCAAATCTGCAAGATGCCCTATGGGTTGTGCAACGCTCCCGGAACTTTTGAACGACTCATTGAGCAGGTATTAACCACCCTGCAATGGGTTACATGACATAATATTCTTCGGAACCACGTTTGAGCAAACCTTAATAAATTTGGAGACCATGCTTTCACGATTCCACACGGCCAATTTGAAGCTCAAACCGAAGATATGTCATCTCTTCAGACAGAGCGTTGAGTTCCTGGGACACGTCATATCCGGTGATGGAGTGGCTACTCAGCCATCACAGGCTAATGCAGTAGCAGAGTGGCCTCGGCCCTCTTCAGTTACAGAGACACAGAGTTTTCTTGGCCTATGCCAGTACTATTGCCGTTACATCCGACATTTCAGTGAGATTGTTTCACCCCTCTACAAGATCACCGAGAAAGATCGACCATTTGAGTGGACAAGTGAGTGTGAAGGTTCCTTCAGGGCGCTGAAGGAACTCTTGACGACCGCCCTGATTCTTGCTCACCCTAATCCAAAACATCGATTTCATCTTAGACACTGACGCGTCAGCTTTCGCTATTGGCGCGGTTCTATCTCAGGTCACCGAAGACGGAACACTCTGAATAAAATGGAGAAAAGATATGCAACCACTAAGCGAGAACTATTGGCGGTGGTCCATTTCGTCAAGTATTATAACCACTTTCTGTATGGGCACCCTTTTGCACTCCATACAGACCATGCCTCACTATGGTGGCTCAGGAACATAAAAAATCCGGAGGGCCAGGTAGCGAGATGGCAGGAATCCCTGCAGGCCTATAACTTTAACGTTGTTCACCGTCCTGGCAAATTGCATGGGAATGCCGACGTCCTTAGTAGAATCGGCGCGGAAGCTGAACACGATGAGGTTGCCACCATGACACAGTCAACACAGCCATCTCCGGAGTTCCCCGAATTGACGTGCGCAGAGTGGATTCCAGAGAAAATCGCACACCAGCAAACAACGGACGTGCAGACACGGAATATATATGCGTGGATTCAGGAGGGGGTACGTCCTCCTAGGGAATCGGTAACACCTCTATCCACCATAGCAAAATATTATTACCAACAGTTCGAAGAATGTCAATTAATAAATAACGTTCTATATATTAATGACTGTTTGGTAGTCCCGGGGAAGTTATCGTGAACTTATATTGAAACAACCACCTGATAATGCCGGGCATCTGGCCGTGGAAAGGACTCTTGCCCATATCAAATTGAGATTCCACTGGATCCGGATTCGCGATAGTGTCAGGGCATGGGTTGCCAAATGTATCCCATGCCAAAAACGTGCTGTTGGCCAACACCATATCGCACCATCTCAAATTAAGATTGTTGGTGCACCATGGGAGCGAGTGGCTATCGACGTGCTCGGACCCTTGAATACGACAGATGATGGAAATAAATACATCCTCGGATTACAAGATTATTTTACGAAGTGGGTAGAAGCATTTGCTCTGCCGGACTAAGAGGCATCCACTGTAGCAGAGGTCTGGGCCAGCAATGTGTTCTTCCGCTTTAGTATGCCTTATGAGTTGCACTCTGATCAAGGAAGTAATTTTGAGAGCAGGCTCATATCAGAGCTCTGCAAATTATTCCATCTCGTCAAGACAAGGACAACTCCATACCACCCCAGGAGTGACGGGATGGTAGAGAGGTTCAACAGAACTCTCGCGGAGATGCTTACCAAGGAAACACGCCTTGATTGTAGAGATTGGGACCTACGGCTCCCGTATGTACTCATGGGTTATACCCCTGCTCGGTTAATGTTAGGCCGTGAATTAGCCTTACGCTAGGATCTGGCCATGCCACGAATACCAGGAGAGAAAAATTCACCATCTCTCTATGTCGAACCTTTGCGGCAAAGGAGAGAACAAGCCCATGAGTTAGTGAGAGAAACCTTATCCACTGCACACCAGCGGCAAAAGACATAGCACGACTGGAGAGTGCATGGAGATCCATATGAAGCAGGAAGAATGGTTTGGGTATATGATTCACGATGGTCTGCAAATGTACCAAGTAAACTGAGTTACCAGTGGAAAGGCCCCTATGTGGTAATAGGTAAGACGTCGGATGTGACCTACCATATCCGTGCTTCGGATGGCCTGACCTCAGTCATCCAGTTCGATCGACTTAAACCTTGTATCAGTGATGACCAAGCACCAGAGCTCGGACTGGGCGTTTCTCATCACACCGGTACCCAGACAGATATTTCTACGGAAATTAGTATTCCCACGCTTAGTGCAGAGCACCACGGTGCTAGTTCAGCCCCAGTTCTACCAAGCCAGAACGTGGGTGAACAAGCGGCTAACGCTGACGATGATGACGAGATACGTACTCGCCCTTCCCCCCCCCCCCCCCCTCAGCATGGGTCTACTCGATCGTGAAAGTGGTATCTGAAGAATTTTGTGTTTGTTTTATCCAAGGGACCGGATGGGAAAGTTGTTCCTCTGATCTCTTCCCATTCCCACCCACTGCACGCAATGCCCCCGATCATAGAGTTACCACAAGTGGAAGCTGAGGCTGATCCACGCCATGCCTCCTGTGGGGTGGAACATATGGTGAATAACATGGAAGGGAAGAGGCTGGATGAAGCCTTGGCGTGTCTAGAACCGCAGAACCATATAATGAGGGGTATCCGACTACGCTCCCAATTCCCCCCCCCCCCAAAGCGGAACCCATATCCATTACCGCACCACCACCCCAAATCCAACTGGCGTCCCTCATCTATACACCAAGTTAGGACATCACTGGCCCAGTTCATTTCACACTCCACTCGTCGTCTGTTGACCGTCAATCTTCAGATATGAGAGAGACTGCTGCAACAGAGGAGGTGGCATCCCGCACCGCACCGACCAACATTACCCCCTGCGGTGGGCAGGGAAGCAGCCTCTTCAGCAGACTCTCGGCACGAATTTTTCCAGTGTCTAAAAACTATGACAGGACACAAACCGTCTTGTAATGGGAGCTGACCACATCACCCTGTCAAAAGGCCAACACATCCAATTGGCCTACCATACTCCCCCGTGAGCAGTCAGAACATCACACAACAGACAGAACGTCAACACACCTGCCTTCAGGACTGGATACGTCAATTCATCATTGCACGTACATGACATACTTGCTCGGTTATACTCATAACAGCATAACAGAGACATTCAACATCGGAAACAACGGCATTTAGCAGCACCTACCAGTATTAATTAATTCCCGGTAGAGACATAAAAATTCCCGCAACAAATTCCTCCCATACAAATTGTGGGAGAGATAATATCTCCCGCAGGCTACACCTCCTGCAATAACAACAGATTTGGCGTTCACCAGCATGGAAAAGTGGAATGCGCCCACTTCGCTTATAACATTGGCATCATACAGCAGCCCGGACATCCCGACAACAGCATTATCATCAACAAACAACAGCCAACAAATCTCCCGCACACACCCTCTTATCCAGTCATGGGAGAACTGATCATATGGATATCAGGAATACACTACAGCCATCTACAGTACGTGTCACGGGAGGAACGTTTGTCCAACGCTCCTCCCCTTTCCCATTTCCCGACGTCGTACAGAAATAGCTAAATCTACAGACTTCATCTACACGTAAATACAGTCAATATTATTAAGAGAGCAAGATGCCCACATTGTCGTCAGGCACGAGTAGGATTTTGCTACCGAAAAGTTGAATTCGACAATGGATTGATCAAAGTTACGACAGCATCCGACAGGTCATCTGCGCTCTAAAGTAACACCCTCAAGGTTCGATAAAGTTGACATTCATGCCACCTCTCCCTCCCCCTTCGCGCACCTGGCGGCCATAAACACGTCACCTTCACAACAGCGCAAATATCATCCACAGATAACAAGTCATGCGTATCAGATTCAAATCACCAACATGTCAGAAACACAGACACTCAGGTTGACTGTATTCACAATCTCCGAACGACGGCATTGTAAATTGTAATAACTGTGGCACACACTTTGCGAGTTGTACTGTAATTTAACCATTATTAAATGGTGTTAATGTGATTGGTCTAGGCCGGGACGGAGCTAGTTCTACCCATTGAGGAGAATGCTTGGCCAGCCCTCCCACTCGGAAAACACAGCTATCTAAACAGGATCAGTAACATTGATCTACTACCTGAATAGATCTGTTTAAACCACACATCAAATTACTTACAACTTTACCGCTAAATTTTTGATTAAGAACACAGCTGCTCTACCATGCTACAAATCATTAGCGCACGGGCCGGTAAAGCGACATCGATAATCTGACAGTAAAATTACAGAGAGAATTCCAAAAATTCTCTTCCTTGCGTTCCAGTCTATAATCAGCACAGGCTGAGAACTACCTATTACAGTCACCTACCAAGACGCATGTTAAAGAACTCGCGCAAATACCGGACATTATAAAGATCTTGATGTAACATATATATTTCTATCTCTCGCTTCTGCAACAGACTACACCTCAGCAACAGCATTTTGGCCGTCGCCATAAACAGCATATATGTTTCCGATCAACCGTGTTTTTTAGACCCACGTGACATTTACTGCTATTTCCAGTAAGTTGGATCAAACGCTTTAAGCAAGAGCCGCTCAGAGACGCGACTACCACAGCGTGATGGAGGAGTGGTGAGGGTGAGTCTGGGAGATTACCACTGACGTCACCTGGCTTCAACACACCCCATCGAGCGCTCCAGCCTAAAATTATAATACGCAAGTTTATAAGCATCCAATCTGGAGAACCGCCTCACGTTAATTAAAAGGTGAGACACCACCAGGAAAAAGTAGTACCATGTTTCTATGTTGATCGAAGGCTGTTAAATGCACGACAGGTTTAACGAGCCATTCTTCCTATAGTTAAAAGTACTCCCTTTATATAGGAAGAATTAATCCCCTGACATCTAGGCCAGAAAAAAGAGGAAACTTTCACATAAGAATGACCGAATCACCTGTTAAAACCTTTAGGTGTGGTCATCCACCGCCTGTGACGTCACCAAATAGTATAAAAGGAGGAAGTGCGCTCTGAAACTTTATCTTCCCGTCAAAACTCTACACCAGGGAAGAACAGATAGTATTAGGCTTCTTTCGTGTCACAAACCAAATTCTGCTGTTTTCTTATTATTTCATTATTATACTTGGCCTGGAAAGTTAAAAACAATGAAGAGATAGGGCATTAGGTTTTGAATTAGGTTCTCGCAGCCAACTACCATGCGGGAACGAGATGTCACTCCTTGAAGATTTAGAATTATCGGATTCGTATGAAGAAGAATCGGTACCAGTTCCAAAACGGTTCCCGTGTAGCTCGTTATTAGCTAGCAGAGAGCCATGTACCAGAACTTGTACTAGAAAATCCAACTGCACACTTCATGTTAATAAGGATCATCTCTTCCAGTCAACCTTCTGTGTGACGTGCCAGTATCTCTACACCGCTACTCGCTACGTGGTGACCCACTCGCTCCGTTATCATCACCGTGTGTTAGAAGTGACATTAGATCCCGGAGAAGAGAATGAGGATCGTGCCGTTTTAGCCACCCATTTCGAATCTCGTCTCCTGGTCAAAGTTCTTCCGACCGAGAAAATGGCCCGCATGAAGAACACTACTTGTAGATATCCCATTAGTCATCGTCTTCCCGCGGCTACCGTAAGAAATGTACCGGCAGCCAGACATCAAATCCTGCCCGCAGCCACGTCTGGGAGCGTTACGCCGGTACCAGTCACTTCATCCACACCAGTCCTGAAGCGGAGTAAGAAGCAAAAGTCTTCCGCAAAATCCAGTTTGGCAGCACCCGCATCAGTTATTAGCCATCCGGCTATGGTCACTACACCCGCCACCATAGTGTCTAAGACAGTGTTAGCCAGTCAGCCGATTTCGGTAGTGATTACAACACCTGCAGAAATAGACATTCCAGGTTACCCGCAGTCACCATCGCCGTCAGAACTTACCATAGACGAGGGACAAGGTCCGTCGCAGCCTGTGGCGATTAGTGTAACTCCGACCCGTGTTATTCAGCATCCGCCTCCTCGCCTTTGTGACCCAGCAATCAGAAAGGGAACCACGCCGGAACGTCCAAACGTAGGAAAGAGATGGATCACCAGCACACAGGACATTCAGCCCATGCCTAACATCACCGCACGTTGTCTGTTAAAATATGCTAAGTTTCGGAAGATGTCATCTACTGCCGTATCCGCTCCCGCACCATGGCCTCAGCCTATAGTACAGCTCAGCGCCATCACCACGACAGCTACAGCAACCACCACGACGACTACCGTCACTACAGCATCAACGACATTAGCAACCACTAGTACCACCGCTGCCTTATGGACGGATATATTAGAACCAGCGGTAACTGTGAGAGACATTATGGACGCGCATATTTCCGCCACCATCACTTCAGATGTTTCCAACAGTGCCAGTAATAGTGAAAGCATCTCAGCAATGACAGTGCATCCACCGCGACCCACAATTGTCAGTGGCTGGACCCAGACTCAATGGGGAAATTTTGCTGCAGAGGTGTGATCATTTGTGGAAATGTATTAATTATTATTTTATTTTTGAAATACCTTTCTTCTTATTATATTTGTTAGATCAATTGAATCCCATCCCTAGGTTGTAAGAATGTCACGTGCGACGTAAAGAATACAACATCCCCCAGTGCAATAATGTCACAATCCCATCATGCAGTCTCAGCTACGCTGAGGCTGCCTGATCAACCAACTTTTAAGTTATTATTATTATATATCTTATTTTTCTTATTATTTTCCTCCTGTCTCAGACGTCATGACGGATATGGGGCCAGCAAGAGCTGCCCGTTGCGGACCCGCAATAACGGGCCGCAAATATGTATTTTCATAATAATAATAAGAGATACGTGTTGCGTACCCCTTTATTTACCCAGGGTGCGCCAGTAATTCGGTGTGATTTAATAAATACCTCGTGAGGGTATGTTTACATGGTTTATTTTTACCTTGTCTTTTTCTTCTTATTATATTCTTATATATTAAAAAAAAAATTAAATTGTGGTACGCTGGAGCTTGGGTGTTCTCTGCGGAGATAATGATTATCCGCACTCAGAGAGAACACCCATGCGAGCTATTGTTTAGAATCATCTACTAAATAAAGTTATAGCACGCACCGTAATATTAATAAAACAAAACAAAAGAAAGAAAGGCCTGGAAAAATAATTTCAGGTCAAAATTTAAAGCTAAAAGTATGCCTGCCCCTCCTCTTGGCACCTCTATGTGCTATGTCTCTTGAATACGCGTCTATTACATCACTACCCCTCTCCGGCCACGTGCCTACCCGGGAAGTCTATAATTTCAGCCTAGCGTACATCCGCGGATCGATCCGCCATGCGCGATCGTTTGCCACGGATGTCAAACTAGGAGGGGGTGTGTAGTTCAGATCGACCGGTTGGATAACGGGCGTACCAGCTAAGCTGGGTAGCGCCGCCGTCCTGGATTCGTTTCCTGAACATGCCCCCCTGGGTAGAGCAATAAGGGTATTTGGGCCTATGGGAGAGATAGCGTTGTGAAAACGTTGTGAAAAGTTCGTTAAAACGCATGATGCGCATGCGCGTGCCAGGATGCTGTTTTTTTATAGAGGGCGTAGTTATGACCAAGATAGGATGGCACTTTTAGTGTACTGAGATGGTACCCTGTAATCCTTATTGATAGCCTGTTCCCATTTAATCTGGCATTAATCAAGACCAGAATTCAACGGGCTTTTTAAATCTGTAAACCATTTCAAAATCAGTTGAGAAATGGCTGAGTTATCGACGGAAACCCCTTCTTGATTATCTTCAAAATATTGCTGTGACGTCTTAACCACGTGGACGCAAAACTTCTGGAATGTTCTAGAACATTCAGCTGCACTATTATTAGCTACGCGCTGATTGGCTGTTGCTCGAACGATGATTGGTTGGATCCTGCGCCTGTGACGTCACGAGGAGCATAAAAGGAGACGCGATCCAGTGATCGGGAGTATCCTCGGCCAGGGGCCGAACAGGTAGGATCTGTACCAGCTACCATCAGCGCGACAGACAATACGCGTTTTACTTCGCTATGTGTCGGGTTTTTATCCCGTAGCTGGCAATTGTCCAACCGACTGCACTAAAACAATTTTGTAACTCCCTATCTATGGGAGTAATTTGGAACTTCTGATTATTGTTCACGAATATCAATATCTACTTCGGAACACAAATTTGCAATGAGGCCTTACGCCCTGAATATGTGAGTCCACAGATGTAGAGGCAGGCTGTTTTTTTGGATGACTTGCCGGATCTGCCGGCCATGCCAAAAAGTGGTATCTCAACTGTCCCCACACTAATATTGTGTGGGTTCTTCTGACTTTCGACCGTAGCAAGTAAACTCTGCCCGGTGCGTCTTCAGAGCTGGCTGACGTACCCAGCACCGTGAACCTTTGTTTTGTATCTTAATTCGCATCTGACAACCCCCGCGCGCGTGCGTGCGTGCGTGCGTGCGTGCGTGCGTGCGTGCGTGCGTGCGTGCGTGCGTGCGTGCGTGCGTGCGTGCGTGCGTGCGTGCGTGCGTGCGTGCGTGTGTGTGTGTGTGCCTGCTTTAAATTTATTTTTCAATTATGACATCTTAAGCAATTATATAGATTTTATATCTGTAGCTTACAGGTCTTTAGCTGGTATGAAAGCTATAAAAACAAACAGTATCGCCGCCGCTGTTTCAGTGCTGCACTCTACATATTATAATGTAAGGTACATGTGTTTTATTTAATTAAGCGGCGATGGACCCGTTCCAATGAACTAATGCAGCATGTCTACGACCAGACATAACAACACAAGCAACCTAGATGGCATAACAATCAAATCAAATTTGAACCAGGATAGTGTTCAATGTGTGTTCAAATACCCTGATACACTCCTGCAAAGATGGTCCATGTTTGGCCATGTGTTAAGGATGCCAGAAGAGACACCAGCACAGAGAGCCTTGGAATTTGCCCACTCAGAGCCAGCAAATACAAAGCCAGGAGAGGACGTCATTGCATAAATCCGCCACGCGTGCTACGGGGTGACCTCAAGAAAGCAGTACTCGGTACACTCAAGTCAAGAATGGGCCTGAGGAAGCTAAGGATTTCGGCCGAGGACAAGACACAGTGGGCAAAAGCGAAGAAGGACTGATTGCACGTTTCTACTACTACAGCCGCAGAATACAGTAACCATACATAAATACACTCCTGTCACGTAAAGCGAATGTATTCGGAGTGGTATACACCAAACATCGTCGGGTGGATATAATATATATATATATATATATATATATATATATATATATATATATATATATATATATATATATATATATATATATATATATATATATATATATATATATATATATATATATATATATATATATATATATATATATATATATATATATATATATATATATATATATATATATATATATATATATATATATATATATATATATATATATATATATAGTGGATATTTGTAGACTGACGACCTGGCAATCTGGAGCGCTGCTGAGCATGCCATCGAAACAGGATATAGAATACAGGAGGGAGTGAATAAGGTACTACAGTGGACAGAAGATTTGGGACTAGAAGTCAATGAAGTCAAAGACTGTATCCAGCATCTTCTCACTCATGTTTGGAGAGACTACCCTGCCACAGATCGGCCCACCCACATGTTTGCATCAATCTAGATTACCGTCTGTCATAGAATACCCACCACCTATATTGAAGAGAAGGAGTCGATGGTCATCATCAAGGTTGGTGCCATTAGGAAACTCTCGTGAACCACATGAGGATCAAACTCCAAGAGCCCGAGAATAGTCTATACAGGTGCAGTACAATCTGAGTTGGAGTATATCTCAAGTACATGGAACACCGCATCCAAGATGAACAAATCCAAACTAGACAAGGTGTAAAACCTTGGACTCAGAGGCATCCTTGGTGCAATGAAAACTACTTCCATCCATGAAATGGAAAAGACGACCAGCATCCAACCACTGGAAACCAGAAGGGAGACAAAACTTCTGATACAAGTTGAAAATTTCAAGCGACTCGTTCATTACCCTATCCACATCAAATTGCAGGCGACAGCAAAGATCTGAGAAATAACAGAGCCAGAACCCCCAGCTGAAGAAATACCAGAGGAATTTGGAGACCGGTTGTTGTCTCGACAACCACTCAGTGTCGACATGAGGAGCAGCACCCCTGCATTCGCTTGGAAACAAGAACAGTGTGATGCCACACACAAAGCCCTGGCACTGAAAATATCTACCAGAGGTGTCCAGCGAAGAATGGGGTACATGCTTACATTGATGGGTGTGCTCAAGAGGCCAAATGAAATGGAGACAGTGGGGTATTCAGCCAACACACTGGAATACCTTCAGAAACCATATCTATGCCCGGTTTTCCCTCTGTTCTAACCTCAAACCGGAAGTGAGTGTCATCCAAGCAGCCGCTAACCACCTAAATTTCATAGAGAAACTACCAGCTAAAACAGGCCTCATCACCGACTCGCTGTCTGCTCTGCAAGCCCTTGCAGCAAGCTCTCCCAAAAAGATGATAAACACCATCATATAAACTCTCCAAGAAATCTGTAGCAGTGCATCAGGGAATATCAGCGCATTGTGGTATCTCTGGCTATAAGAGTGCAGCCAAACTGGCAAAAGAAGCGGGATGATGTGCCCATCACATACGCAATCCCCGTAAAAAAAAAAAGCTGGACATCAGCCTTCAAGGAGAGAATTAGCAATTAAAAGTTCACTCAGACAACCCACAACCCATCCCCTCCCCCGACATCATTTCAGCAATGCAGAATAGACAGTCAACGTCCACCTCCATACGATGCACTGTGGTGTGAAAGATTGGTCTCATAACAGCGGCTTTGTGCAACTGTGGTAAGGCAGACTAGACTCCGCAGCACATGCTTCAAGCATACACTGTCCTCATCCCGCTGCATAATGCATGATCAAATGTGGGCAAAGGGCACTACCCTGCAGAAAGAGCTCTGGTGTACTACAAGTCTACAACAGCAGTGGTCATTAGACCATGACCCAACTGTCAAATGCAGAAGGACACTTGTATTCGTCCTGGGATCATGGGACAAATCTAGATAACCCTCCATATGAAGACCATTTGTGTATGAATGACAGGTTTTATGGTCCCCAACTTCTGCTTGTGCTTGATTGACCGGGTCCCATATTGATCAGAAATACATGCTGAACGATTGTGAGTATAAAATGTACAACATATACTCCCTAGGCTATTGTCAATTTGCATCTCATCACTCAGTATTGGCAAATGTCATTTTTCACGGGTTAAGTTTGGTAAAAGGTCATCTTTCATGGCATGGAATTTGTGAAATGCCTTGTTTCAATGATCAGAATTGGCAACATACCATCCTTCACTGTTCAGAATTGATAACAAATCGTGTTTCAGGGCTGAAATATCATGTTTCAGCACTAGAAGTTGGTAAATTATTGTCATGCACGGCTTAGAATTAACAACATGTCAAATTTCCTTACTCACAATTGATAATTGTCATCTTTCAAGGGATAGGCCTGGTAAAATATCATCTTTCAGTCCTTAGAATGTGTGAAATGTCATGTTTCAATGATCAGGATTGGCAACATATCATCATTCAGTGTTCAAAATTGGTAACAAATTATGTTTCAAAGCGGAAATATCATATTTCGACACTGAGAATTGCTACATCGTTTTATTTCACGACTTAGAATTGACAACACTTCTACTTTCCTCACTCACAATTCGTAATTGTCATCTTTCAGGGTTAGATTTGTTAAAAGGTCATCTTTCAGGGCTTACAATTTGTGAAATGCCATGTTTCAATGATCAAGATTGGCAGCATTTCCTTCAGTGTTCAGAATTGGTAACAAATCATGTTTCAGGCTTGAAAGACCATACATTAGCAATAAGAATTTGTAAATTATTGCCTTTCATGGCATGGAATTTGGAAAATCTCATGTTTCAATGATCAGGATTGGCAACATATCATCCTTCAGTGTTCAGAATTGGTACCAAATCATGTTTAAGGGCAGAAATATTAGGTTTCAACACTAAGAATTGGTAAATTATTGTCTTCCATGGCTTAGATTTGACAACACATCAACGTTACTCACTGACAATTGGTAATTGTTATCTTTCACGGGTTAGGTGTGTTAAGAGGTCATCTTTCAGTGCTTAGAATTTTTGAAACGCCATGTTTCAATGATCACGATTGTCAACATATCATCATTCAGTGTTCAGAATTGGTAACAAATCATGTTTCAAAGCGGAAATATCATATTTCATCACTAAGAATTGCTAAATCATTTTCTTTCACGGCTTAGAATTGACAACACTTCTACTTTCCTCACACACAATTGGTAATTGTCATCTTTCAGGGTTTAGGGGTTTGGTAAAAGGTCATCTTTCAGGGCTTAGAATTTGTGAAATGCGATGTTTCAATGATCAGGATTGGCAACATATCCTTCAGTGCTCAGAATTGGTAAAAAAAATCATGTTTCAGGGCTGAAAGACCATACATCAGCACCAAGAATTTGTAAATTCTCCGTTAGTGTTCAGAATTGGTACCAAATCATGTTTAAGGGCAGAAATATTAGGTTTCAACACTAAGATTTGGTAAATTATTGTCTTCCACGGCTTAGAATTGACAACACATCAACATTACTCACTCACAATTGGTAATTGTTATCTTTCACGGGTTAGGTTTGGTAAAAGATCATCTTTCAGCGCTTAGAATTTTTTTAATGCCATGTTTCAATGATCAGGATTGGAAGCATATCATCCTTCAATGTTCAGAAGTGGTAACAAATCATGTTTCATGGCATAAATATCATGTTTCAGAAGTAAGAATAGATAAATCTTTTTTTTCAATGCTTAGAATTGGCGACAACACAGCAGCTTTCATCACTCACTGTTGGTAAATGTCATCTTCCACGTTTCAGGGCCGAAATATCATGTTTCAGCGGTAAGAATTGAGAACAAATCAAAAATAATTTTAAGATATCGGTTGATATTTGGCAGTAAAGAATAAATTGCAAAAATAACCCCCCATTGAGAACATATAGGGTCAGCCACCTTGTCCCTTTGATCCTGGGATTAATATTATTTGGAAGTGTCCTTTATATGAAGGTATCCGCTCACCCAGGTCTGACTGTATACTACTCCATATGATACATTGTCCTCAAGTGAAAGCATTCAGACATTTAAATGCACATTAAACACCGGCATGATTATCCTTACAGATTTTGAAAGAAAAACAGAGTGTTGGGGATATTGCAATTACCTCCATCTGTCTGTCTGTCCATCCATCTCTTCATCCCGCTATCTCCACTGTTTGGTGAAATTCAACCAAATTCGATATGTGAGTAACCCATATGTTTGGGGACTGAAAGACAACATTTACATTAGGCTCCACCTACAGTGTAGTTGGGTTGTCAGTTTGGAGTTAGAGGGGAGGGGCTGCAGAAAGTCAAAGTTGGAGAAATTCAAGCAAATATGTAATATTAGTTACCCTTCTGATTGCGATTACTAGACAATGTTTACACCAGGCTCTGCCACATGTGTGTGGGTGCGTGCGTGCGTGCGTGCGTGCGTGCGTGTCTATGGAGAAGGGCAAAGTTGGCAGAATTCAGCCAAATTTGGTATGTGAGTTACTCATGATTGCTGATTTGAGGAGGTGTCTAGTTGACGTTCTGCCCGCAGTGTGGCAATGGGGTGAGGTACAGATTTAGCATGTCAGCTGGAATGGGGTATGTGTGGGGAAACGACTAAGGATTTGTGTAGTTCTCAGTCCAGCTAAAGACATGTGAACTACCGATATAAAATTTATATAATTGTTTAAAATGTGATAATTGAAAAATCCATTTAAAGCATGCACGCGTACACCGTAAGTTGTCGACTTATTCGAAATATAATGCATTAGTTTTTAACTCAAGTATACCAACTGAAATCTGGAACGACATGCAGTGCTGGAAGAAAAATAATATGCCTGTTCCTGATAATCAGATGAGTGTAGAAGTATCAACATCACAGCACAAATTCCATCACTTGTCCACAATAGAATCAGCAAAGGACTTCGTACCCTATACATGATGATGGGAGCAGGACTTCGTGGACTAAACGGCCTTCCTCCTCCACTAGCATATAATTTATACACAACATAGGTCTTGCCATGTTATGCATACGGCTTATAGTCAGTAAGGATAAATCAGAATGAACTAAAAGCCCCGAAGCTATTCCACTGAACCACATTGCGATATATCCAGCATCTCCCAAAGTGTGCAAGTTCGACTGTATACCTTCTTCTCAGTGCCAGACCCTTCGAGGCTAAGGTCGGCATGTGGCGCCTCACGCTGTTTGTTGCCATCACCTGCACTAAAGGTTCTACCATCGCGAACCTAGCCAATACACAGCTGATAGTTAATCATCGAACAGAGAAGTGTTGGTTCTGCATGGTTGCAATGTTGTACGAAAAGGATAACCTTGGTAGCCCATTTCAGTTCTCGGAGAGTCATATAAACAAAACAGCTTGGACCACAAAGGTATGCTCAAGAATCACATTACTTTTCTACCAAGACATTACAGAAAGAGGCATAAACCAAATCCTCGCTGGAACATCCCGTATGGACCATAACAGTCATTATACGAGATGTCCAACAAGCTATCATCGACGCGACACTCCTCACTGGAACCTGTACCCTCGAGAGTACAAGAAAGAGATTCGCCAATGGTCGTGAATCCGATATATCCCCACTATGCCACTCATGGCTAGAAAATCTAGACCACTTCCTGTTTCGCTGCAAAAGTGCTTATTCTGGTGCAACATGCTACGGAAAACATCATAGAAAGCCTTCCCGAAAGCAAAATCGATGATGACGTTCTCCTCAGCGTGACGCTCGATCCTAGCAAAGAAAATCTACATCTAACATTCAGAAATCTGTCCGATCCCTCTCTACTTGAAGCCACTGAATCTGTATCACGTTGCCTGTGCTATGAAGTGCATTACTTTAGAGCTAGAGACATGAACTATTTCAAAGCAAGCAGGCAGAAAAAAAGGTGGACCAGTCTGAACCTGTCCACAAAGCTGTGCTACATGAACACAGGTACACTGCACATGCAACCCCGTTAGTAAATGTACATAAACTTCTTATTTTATTGGATATCAATTTTCTATTCTCCTGACTAACGCTGGGATGAACTGTGCATAATCTTGAAAAAAGTACTAATCGATGATGGTGTGGCTAACCAGTTTAGCATTAGCCTGATAAACAGGGGGATCACATCATACTAACAGTATGTGTGGGTATATGTACATTACATCGCAGTCAAGCCAAAAGAGGGTTGGGTATGTATTAATGATTAACACAACAAACTTGTGCATGGATTATCACACGCCACTTCAGTCTAATTCCACCATAGATTGCTATATAATACTTTGTAAAAAAATTTATTTAGTAGGTTGAAAATAGTGCTCCTGCTAATGGCGGGATATCCGGACAAGAGTAATCGACGCTAAATTCGAAATCCGTTGATACGCAAATATGTTAATAACTACTGTTCAAACGAATGGTCATAAAGGATAGATTTCCACCTAACATAGCACTACATAATCGTGTCGTTTTAAAGATAGGATATAGGGACAATAAATCGGTAACAAGCGCCGGGAAAAAAGATTATAACAAATAAAATTATAAATTTCACATCGTCAGATTTGACTAGATTTAGAGCATTTAGATTATCAAAATTTTCGGGGACGATCCCCCCCCCCCCCCGCCCCACCCCCAACCACCACCCACCCCATCTTTCTACTCCTACCCACCCCGGCCTAACGCGAGAGGGGGCAGGGTCTCCTCACAATCTAGTGTATTTTGATGCTGGAAGATGGTCTATCACGTTAATCATAACTGAATTAGGAAATACCAGAAAAGACTATTTTTTGTTATCCTTTTGGGGGATTCTTAAAATGAAAGCAGATATCTTTATAAATATATCATCGAGATGTTCCAGTCTTTTACTTCAGTAAAACATTAAACCCCCAGACTCTATATAATGCTATTTACACACATACAGAGAATATCACTGTCTTTGGATCACGCCCCTTCAATATATGTTGTATGTAACATTATACATTGTATCTCAAAGCATAAGAAAATGGTTACCTATAGCGTATCCCTATCTTAAAATGTATAAATTACTCGGCAAATGCAGTCGGTCATGCATTCTAAGACCAATTTATACTGATATGCAACCCAGTTCCAAACTATGAACCCAGCTGACATCGACGTGAGATTATGTCGTACAAACTATGCATCATTTCTTTTCATTTTAAATTTAAAAGGCATACATCACAATAAAGATGTTCTTTTATCACTTAGAGTGCTGGAAAGTTCTTTTCATGACACTTAGTTGGGTTTTTTAATGCACTGGAAAGCACTCCGGACCCCTCACAGGTCCACCTTGGGGCCCCTAGTCGGTTTAATGCTCAGAGACGCCCCTGGGTGTATTCTAGTAATAATTTTATTATAGCAAACTGGACTGATTCAAATCAATACTATATTCTCCACAACTAATCTAAGCATTCTACATGCCTTTCCAACAAATACATAGCGTTTGTTAAGTATCTGACGTCAGGATCAGAGCATGTCACGTATTAGCTGACGTCATAGTCGCATGGCATAGGTCCAATAGTAGCCGTCTTAAGTGTATGTCTTTGAAGAATTTACAAGTTAATAGACATTCTGTTGAATATTATGAAACTAATTTGACTGGGAGCTGCTGCTACCGTTTATGAAAAGGCATCAGGTTTCCAATTGTAGCTATAAAGGGCCAGACCATAGCCAGAAATGTCTCCCTCTATATGCTAGCAGAGATAGAGCGGTACCGTCAAAGACAACCTTATATTCTGGCTAAATATGTGTCATATAGACTAAATTATTTACCAGGGCCATAATCAGTGACGTAGCAATAGAAGGCTAAACAGGTTCAATGACCCAGGGGCCCCGACCATTAGGGGTCCCAGCGGTTACCCAATAGTTTTTTTTTATCTAGAAATTTAAAACTTTCTTTGTTGTGAAATAAACATATTTATCACTCCGAATGCAGGAGATGGCTTCTCAGAGCACATAAATTTCAAAACATCCAGACAGACAGACGGAAGATTCAAAAACAATATTCTCTGTTTGATGTAATAGTGTAGCCTCTGGGCGTGCGCTCTGGTATGATGGAGCGAGGCTGTTGGTTAGCTGCAGATCTCTGGGTTGCGGATCCGGTTTTGCGCATTTCCGGATTATACAAAGACCAACTTGTAGAGCCGGTGGAACGTTTACATTCCAGTGGGGTCGTACGACCATCGCCACAAAAGTTGACCCTCACGATCTCATCCACGCTATTGGTGTCACCGGTGTGATGGTCCATTAGCTCCATTTAGAGCCTAGACATAATTAAATACATACATTAAATACAAAGTAACAGACAACCAACCAATGTTACTCGTTTGCTGCTACAAGACAGAAGTCAAGTCAAGTTGATGATTCGTCATCACGGTCCTCACCAGAGGTGCCTCATATATCATAATCCGTGAGGCATCCCCACAAAGGAGAGTCCTAACGCAGCTACTTAGCAAATTTAATATAAACTAAATTAATCCTAACACAAACATTATTTGTTGCGAGAGGAATGTGTCACACACGGGCCTCCTCACAGAATTATGCCTACAACACCGAAGCGGAGGAAGAAAGATGGCAAAAATGGCCACTCCCTCATTCAAACTATGCTATGTAAAAGAGCCAACCTAGTGAAATTATAAGTTATTGTGATGCACGCTATATTAAGTGAATATGGGGGTGGATGATTTCCATATAATTCAACACCGTAAGTTCAAAGATACTGAATTAGTAGTTGCCGCTTTATTTATGCGTCCGTCTGCTAGATCCTAAACTAACATTTAGTTTTTTGGGTCCAGACCAGGTTTGAGCTGCATATGGCAGTGTATTCTACCTATCTTTAACATATAAGCCTGACCGGCGAGAATGCTTGGTAACCATATGGTCACCCTTATGGAGCATCCCCCTCAGTTAGACAGTGTGCGGATATGTCACGAGGTGGCAGCTCCAGAATCATATGACGACCCTGTCACAACCGCATCACGACCACACATAACAGCACAGGGACAAGTCACATTACATAAGCATTGAAAGGCACATATAAGTTTATGGTGGGGGCAAAGAGACAGCTATCCAACTATAGTGACCTTCCCGTGAGGGCGTGGTGGGTTCTAAAACCACACCCAGTCACTTGTAGAGTTAGATGGAGAGCTGTGTCCTGCCCGTCACCGTGTCAGGGGCGGATCATGTGAGATCCGCACCGTAGGACTTACAGTTTACCTGTCTTTAGGGTTATGTGAAATCGCCCAGAAATGCCCTGCAGGCCAGTAATTATAATATTTTCGCAGTGCTTCCTACTTTGGCGTGGTTATCTAACTAACTAGTATCCGAAGATACAAGGGAAGTGTGTGTGCGGTCATCGACACTTTGTTTCTAACCGCTCTGAAACCTTAGTAGTTTCAAAGTCAGCTCTAAACAACGTGGCGGAGGGAGGTCCAAACAATTAGTAAGGCTAGAGGAGCGTAGACAGAGACAATTACTCTTATATTCGTAAGAATATGAGGCCTTATGGTATATCGCCAATTTATACAATCTAGCCGGTGTGCGGTGTTACATATCCGCTACTCCCCGAAAAGAGACCTACACAAAATGTCTCCTACAGAGTAATCGTCCTTACTACTATAAACCTATCCTATTGAGCTAAAATAGTCCAGGTTTAGTCGCCGCATGTCAGGAACGTGTAATGAAAAATTGATGTTGTTGGGGAACAAGGTGGTGCGGTTGTTGTTGCTGTATTGTGTAACCTAGCGAACTGCGGTTCCAATGTTTTTTATATAAATATAAGCAAAACATATATAACTAGAATAGCTACTACCATATAACTAACTATCACAGTACAGTAAAATGAGAGGTCGACCTTGATGGTGCCTGTTAGTCATCGGCACAAAAATAGGAATAATTTACACGGTTAAAAGATAAACTATAAAATTGCGGTCTTAGACAACCGTGTGGTACCTGTTAGTCACCAGTACCTCCTACAGAAAGGTAATACATAAATATAAATATAATAAGATAACAACGGAGTACCTATTAGTCTAAAAGTTCTGGAATCACTGTAGTTGAAGCGTCACATATTTGGAACGCAAGATGGCACAATGCAGACGTTAGCTGATAGGAAAATCTACAGACGAACTGTCTGATGCGGCTCACTCTCAGGAACGGTGAAGAAGAACTGTTGCGGATGCGGATGGCTAGTAGGTTAGTCACATCTAAACAGAGTGAAAAATTTAAGCGGAGTTTTAGAAAGTTCTGGACTGGTGCGGAAGTTTGACGCTGTCCTGTAGTTATGAAGGGCTACAGTTGAAAGTTTAAGAAATGCGGATGCATTCTTGTGGATCAGAAGACGAGATGCACCGTATAGCTTGTGCAGTGCATCGGGCAATGTCCCCTGACTGTGGCCAAAATGTCTAAAACTGTGCACGACACATGTGCGGATTTGAAACTACCACTGGTTGGCGTGGTACGGCAGATCTGGCTAGTTATCCATCGAGAAGATCACTCGCCCTACATACTTTGACTAGCGTTACATCGGGAGTAACAAGCCCATCCGCAAGAAGGTCCTTCTGCTGTGTTGATAGTGGGGGTTGCCTTACTTAAATTTCGTTATTGCCCCCCGGGTGATATCTTTCCGGGAGCGTCCGAAAACTTGCGATGGGGATGCGGTAGGCTTGTGCCAGAGACGAGAACTCAAATCCGAATGGAACTGCTGCTGTTGTATGTAACTCTCCTAGCAGTAAGCAGTTGCCTGCGTCTCGCAATGCCCTGGCCACAACCTACCACCTTCTCTCTTCTGTCCTGACTTCTCTCGATTCTGATTTTTCAGCTCCTTTTATACTACTCGTGACGTCACAGCTGGAGCGCCACAACCAATCAGCGCGAAGTTTGAGAGGCAGGGGAAGTGATCACGTGATACACTATCGTCCCCATGCACTAAGTACATGCATGCATGATTGAAACTGAATTATGTTCTAACATGCGATCTTATCCGAATTATGGTCTGGACTGTGATTCAAAGCTGAATTTTGTTCTAGCATGTGACGTCATCCGAATTACGGTCTGGACTGTGATTCAAACTGAATTATGTTCTAGAATGTGATGTTATCCGAATTACTGTTTGGGCTGTGATTCAAACTGAATTATGTTCTAGCATGTGATGGCATCCGAATTACGATCTGGACTGTGATTCAAACTGAATTATGTTCCAACATGTGATGCCATCCGAATTACGCTCTGGACTGTGATTCAAACTGAATTATGTTCTAGAATGTGATGTTATCCGAATTACGGTCTGGGTTGTGATTCAAACTGAATTATGTTCTAGCATGTGATGGCATCCGAATTACGATCTGGACTGTGATTCAAACGGAATTATGTTCTAACATGTGATGCCATCCAAATTACGATCTGGACTGTGATTCAAAGCTGAATTATGTTCTAGCATGTGACGTCATCCGAATTACGGTCTGGACTGTGATTCAAACTGAATTATGTTCTAGCATGTGATGTTATCCGAATTACGGTCTGGACTGTGATTAAAACTGAAGTATTTTCTAGCATGCGATATCGTCCGAATTACGGTCTGGACTGTGATTCAAACTGAATTTTGTTCCAGCATGTGACGTCATCCGAATTACAGTCTGGACTGTGATTCAAACTGTTCTAGCATGTGATGTCATCCAAATTACGATCTTGACAGTGATTCAAACTGAATTATGTTCTAGCATTTGATGTCATCCAAATTACGATCTTGACAGTGATTCAAACTGAATTGTGTTCTAGCATGTGACGTCATCCGAATTACGGTCTGGACTGTGAGTTAAGCCTAATTAGGTTCTAACATGTGATGTTATCCGAATTACGGTCTGGACTGTGAGTCAAGCCGAATTAGGTTTTAGCATGTGACGTCATCCGAATTACGCTCTGGACTATGATTCAAACTGAATTATGTTCTAGTATGTGATGTCATCAGAATTACGGTCTGGACTGTGATTCAAACTGAATTATGTTCTAGCATGTGATGTCATCCAAATTACGATCTTGACTGTGATTCAAACTGAATTATGTTCTAGTATGTGATGTCATCCGAATTACGGTCTGGACTGTGATCCAAACTGAATTATGTTCTAGCGTGTTATGTTATCCGAATTACGGTCTGGATCATGATTCAAACTGGATTATGTTCTCGCTTGTGACGTCATGCCAATTATAGTCTGGACTGTGCTTCAAGCTGAATTACATTCTATTATGTGATGTCATCAGAATTACGGTCTGGACCGTGATTCAAACTGAATTGTTTTCTAGCAATAATATTCAATCCGAATTTTGGTCTGGACATTGAATCAAACTGAATTACGTTATAGAAATAAGACACAATCCGAATTACGGTCTGGTGATTCAACGTTCTAGCATGGGAGTTCATCCGAATTATAGTCTGGATGTGATTCTAACTGAATTTTGTTCTAGCAATAGGATGCGGTCAGAATTACGGTCTGGCATCCTATAGTCTTCTTCTTCTTCTTTTCGATCGCTGGTATCACACTTGGAGAGCCGTTCTCAAGATGAAATCTGTGGTTTTCTGCAGTTCTTCCACAGGCCCATACAGCTTTTCAAGAAAAGAGGTTGACAACGGTCAGATCTCTTCTCTCAGCAGCTGATACGTACTGCAACATTGAAGTATGTGCTCTATGGTCTGTTCTGCTTCTCCACAAGGACAAGCGGGTGATGTCGTAAGGTGGAACCGCCTGTACATGTGTTGGTTTAGTCTGTTGTGTCCAGTTCTGAGACGAAAAATGGTCACTTGCTCTGGCCTCGAGAGATGATGGTAGGCATCTTCTGATTGAGGTGTTCTATAGAGTGACCTGATGATAGTCTTCATCTCTGTATGGGTAACCATGTTTTCTGTCTGATTCTCTTCTGCACCCACCTTTGCCATCTTGTCAGCTTCCTCATTTCCTTAGACTCCATGATGTGAGGGGATCCACTGCAGTGCTATCCGAAAGCATTTGATGGTTTGTAGTGCTTCTTCAAGTTGTGGCAGCTTACCTAAGGTGATAGCCTCAAGGACGGAGCGGGCATCATATAAAAAGACAATCTGTGCAATAGGGTCTGCTGTTCTGATGATGGTATTAGCTGCATGAACCAGTGCTTCGACTTCAGCTCTGGAGTGTGTGCAGTGTTTGCCTGTCGGTATTGCAGCTGACTCATGTTGTCCGTTTGGATACTGTATGTGCAGTCCGGCACCTCCGCTCCTAATTGCATCTTTGGCTGATCCATCTGTGTAGATCCTTATCCATGTCTCCTGAGGGTACATTTCTTCCAGCATGGCTAGGGTCAGGGCCTTCTTGCTCACATCACTGCGTTCATCTTTGGTTGTGAGATGAGGTACTGTGGTGCGAATAGCTATGCTCTCTAGTTTATTTTCCCAGGGTTGAGGATCATGGGTGTGGTTTGGGTCTTCTATTTGTGCTGCCACCATTTCTTGGTGTTTCCTTTGAAGTACTTTTGTCTCTTTCACAAAACTTGATCTTTTAAGTCTTCCTGATGACAGCTGTGCTTGCCTGATCTTCATCGGGTGGTTGTTGAAAGATTTGAACTTTGCAGCTTGGATCAGTGCTTTGCATTCCCTTCCTTTGCTAAGTGGGAGGATGCCTGCTGTCTGCGCCATTTTTTCTATTGGTGTTGACCTCATTCCACCAGTGATGATGCGCAGTGCCTGGTTTTGTACTCTGTCGAGGTTCTGTTGATGAGATTTAGCTGCTGTCATCCATGAGCTGGATCCATACTCAAGGTGTGGTCGTACGGCACCTAGGTAGATGGTCTTGAGGATCCTTTCATTGGCACCCCACTTTGTTCCTGCCAGCTTCCTCATGATGTTTAGCTTTCTTCTGGCCTTTGCCTCTGCGTTCTGGATGTGCTCCTTCCATGTTAATCTTCTGTCATAGGTGACTCCCAGGTATGGCTGATGGTCCTCGTACTCGAGTGGAGTACCGCCCAGTACGCTTGTGTAAAATTAATGTTACTTCCAATGTGCTGTATGTTAAAATGCCTCGCTTATCAATACAGAATAGGGCGATAGCAATTGGGCTTTTGGAAAGCAATGTCCCTGTAAAGCAGGTAGCCCGCAGAGTAGGCGTGACTCCAAAGGCAATAAGAAAGTTGAGACAAAAATTTCAGCAGACTGCTGAAGTGAGGGATCTGCCAAGATCAGCTAGACCAAAAGTCACAACGCCTCGACAGGATCGATTCATTCGACATTTGGCTTTACGGAAGATAACAATCTCAGGTGAGATTCTGCAAAGTTTGCACTGGATCAAACAAGCCATTTATGTACCATTTGTTTATCCTAATATTGGTAATTAACTGATTGTTATTCATTTCAGCAATACAGATCCGCGATCAACTGCATGCAGCTGCTGCGGCCGGTGCCAGGAGGATCAGTCTCCAGACTGTGAGGAATCGTGCTCATGCCGTTGGACTACATGCCCGCCGTCTTGTGAAAAAGGCAGTTCTCTTAGTCCGCCATAGGAGAGCGCGGTTGGCATGGGCCAGGGAACACGTACGATGGACGCGGAATCAGTGGGCTAACGTTTTGTTTTCAGATGAGACCCGGGTATGTCTCCGTCACATAGATGGTAGGAAACGTGTTTGGCGTCGACGTGGCGAGCAACATGCAGAATGTTCCGTTCAACCAGTCACAGCATTTGGAGGCGGCAGTGTAATGGTATGAGCCGGTGTGAGTACACGAGTGAAGACGGTTCTCGTTCACATTAATGGAAATCTGACTGCCGATCGTTATATCACGGACGTATTGGAACCGAATCTGCTACCAATTGCTGGCTTCATCTTCATGGATGACAATGCCCGTCCGCATAGAGCGAGAGTAGTTACCGAATTCTTGAACAATCATGGTATTCATCGGATGGTGTGGCCGGCAAATTCTCCAGACCTCAACCCGATTGAACATGTATGGGATCAATTGAAGAGGGCTGTGAACCGCAGAATCGGGGATGACACAGTTGTTGCAGATTTGCCACGCTTGTTACAAGAAGAGTGGGAGAACATTCCGCAAGAAAGGATCAGGCGTCTTATGAACACCATGAGAGATCGATGCCTACAAGGTATTCAATGACATGGCGGTTATACGCGTTATTGAAGTCAGCGATAGAGCGACCACGCTAATTTGTTATGATTTGCTTCACAATGAAATCTTTTACCTGTGATTGTTAATTTCGACGTCGCTCTGTTCTGTAGATTTACGTGTGATATTAACTTATGTGCTATCGGTTATGAATTTTTTTGTTATTCAATGAAATTTCCGTGCGATTTTAATGAATTCCTATTGCTATTGTTATCATTGTTTGGTAATACAACCTTGTGAATTTTGAAATGAGTCAAATTTACAATTGGCTCCCTGTCATTCACACGTTTTGACAGTTGTTGAACAATTGTTTTCGCACATCATTGCTATCATGTGGCAGATTATCTGTGAGAAGTTTCATTGCGATCGCATATCTATTTCCTAGAAAAAATAGGCTATATTTAGGGGGGGGACTTACTTTTGTGTTGTGTTTATATATATCATCGGATAATGAGTTTCCGAGAGTGTAAGCACATTTTCGCTGATTTAATATAAGAGTAGGAATTTTATCAACAAATTTTGTCAATTTTGTAACTAGCAAATATTCACTGAAATAAAACATGCATAAAATTTAAATAAACCCTAAAATAAACTTACTGCTTATAAATATATCCTACCTGGTCTACAGATGCAATCTCAGTATTGCGCATGTGTTTTCGAGGGTGATGCAATCGAGTAATTTCATCTCTAGTGAGGCGGTAAATTGATTCATTCTTATGATTTGAGCAAAAGAGAGTCTGTTACCGAAAATAATACCATAAACGCGTCTGATACAAGCACAGATTTTAATTTATAGTTGTAAATCCAGATCAGGTTATATTCCGCTTTTCCTGATAACCGGGTAGCAGCAAATTTCAGCCAAAACATTAAAAAAAGTTAAAATCTTTCAGTTTTTCTTTTGTAAATTGGTAAATGTCATATTGAAAATAAACATAAGTCTACCGAAAAAGAGAAAAAGAATTATTGAAATTTATACTGTATGTGGTAACTAGGGTCTGTTTGAATCGCCATTGCGGGTAGAGAAAAATCAATCCAGATCTGATTGCATCCCATGACAGTTTCACGCTTCGAGAAAATTAAATTATTGCTATAGCACCGGATCTGCTATGCTAATGAAGACAGCAATTGGCAGATGTCGTTGGACGCAAAATCTGGATAGATTTGTATCATTCCCTTACGAGTTATCGGTATTTTAAAAAGGTAATAGTGAAAATACATGTGTTTCACTACACTGACATAAAAATGCATAAAATAATCGCTTGTTCTAAGCGCATCTTTTTAAAACTTGACATTTGTGCTGTAAAAATCCTGTATCTATTTAAATACACATGAATTGTTGACATCGCCTATGCAACGCGCACGTGCGAACGTCAAAAGTATGTACCCTCGAAAATACATGACCCTCGAAAACCCCTTACTGGACGATATATATATATATATATATATATATATATATATATATATATATAGTAGCGGAGGGGGACACGAAGTAATGAGATTAGTGGACCCATTGGCCCGTGCATACATACACTCATACACAGGAATTCAGCTGCGGGGTGAATATTATAGTAGCAGAGATACAGTATAGTTTAGAAATAACCCAACATGCCTTCAAATCTAACTGACACGTACTGTGAACATTTTGGGCCCGATCCGATCAGAGGACACCGATGCTCACCATGACAATGCAGCTTATCGGCCGGATGCCAGGGCCTCCCTCCCCTCTCTAGACAACGTTCATACACCTCTGATTTCAACAACACAAATTTGATCATGCGCAATTGAGAGAGAGAGAGAGAGAGAGAGAGAGAGAGAGAGAGAGAGAGAGAGAGAGAGAGAGAGAGAGAGAGGGAGAGAGAGAGCGAGAGAGAGAGAGAGGATGGGTGGGTCTAAAGATGTGTGTCCGATGATGCAGTTCCACATTTATCAATGTGCTTAATGACTACCTCCTAGTTCTTACGTTTCATCATGCCAAATATGTACATCACAACTTGTACTAGAGCGACTTCTACTGGAGACCAGAGCCAGAAAGAAAGGATAGGTTGCAAAATATTTCAACATCAAGAGTGTGATGACGATTCTTGGGTAAAAGAGTTTGTGAAAACATGCTTTTTGTTCATGCTATTCTAGGCTGCGATACAGCATCGAGGGCTGTTCCTAATGTGGATTCCTCCAAAACGGAGATTTTATTGATGCAGAAGTTAAAGCATTGATTTGATACTATGAAACAAAACTCAGTGACAGCATCGATGGAAACATTGTGGCACTACAGATTTCAGGAGTTAGTTACATCAGGAGTTAGTTATATCAGGAGTTAATTTCAACTATTAAGAAGGTTATCCATCAGAAGATGTTACCACCAATATAAGCAGTTGTCAAATACCGTAGTCTCTGTAGGGAAACATCAGGTACAAGCGTGGTATAATTTGGCACGTTTGATGGAGAGTGATACGCCAATTGAATTACAAATAACTATGTTGAAGAACTAACTATTCCAGATGCTGAAGCATACCATTAGATGGCATATTTAACAGAAATTGCTGTATCAGTCATACATGGAATAGACGTCACCCTTTAGTGGTCATGCCGGACAAAACCAGCTTCCACACATATTTGTACCGATTAATGCACAACAAGCGGCATTGGTCAATCGGGAAAGCATAACTGAGGCTATAGATCAATAGTGCAATGGTTTTTATCATTATATATCAGTGAAGCAATCATCCTTACCACTAATGACTAGCAACTGACACTGTTAACCAATGGGACAAGCACCATTTGTCAATGGGGCAAGCGCAACTGATGCCACTGACCAATGGAACCATGGCCATCAGTCTAATTGAGCAATGAGTCAAATAACCTTTGCACAATTTACAAACTGGGTAAGGACAGCTGATGGCACTGACAAACAAGCGAAGGGGTTCCTGACATTATTGATCAATGAGGCTTATGTTACAGACATAATTGTCTAATGGATCAAGCAGCATTGGTAAATGTGACAAGAGTAACGGATGTCAGGGGCAAATGAGGCAAGGGTATTTGGCATTGCTGACAAATGAGACAATCATCTCTGACACTAACGGCAAGCAAACCAAATCAAGTGTCAGTTACGCTATTGGCCAATGGGACAAGCAGCGAGGAGCAGATAGCTAACATCGACGTCAGCTCCGGTCCAAACGAAGCTCTGACCAAAATACTGAAATCTATGGAATCCTCAGCTACCTATACCATATGTGTTCTTAAAACAACCGAACTAGGTATACTGACGACCCTCTAGTAGTAAACCTGTCAGAAGAGCAGAAAGCATTATGGCTGCACATCTATCAAACTATGCCAGGAGCGCAATAACATTCTGCCCCACATTAGCGAACGCTTAAAAGATCTTGCTATTCAACAAGCTGACTCCCTAGCAGATGAAATCACTGCCACGAATGACTGTCACAAAATGGTTCGGGCAGCTCGAGCCCTGAGAGTTACTGACACACCACCACTCGCTGTACACAACTCTGAAGGACACTTTATCGGGACTGACCAGGGCAAAGCCGAGGCGATTCGAGAATGGTTCAAGGTGATGAGCCCTTGCACACGTTTTCAAGAGACCCCATGTCATTACTAACACCAATTAAAACAACAGAAGTTGAAAAGGCACTTAAAGCCCTAAAAATGGACCTGCTGGGATGAGCATTGAACTATTCAAATATGCAAGTGCTATTATCTCAAACCTGATCACGCACCTAATAAATTCAGCCTTTATGCACCACCTTCCCATCGATGCTGTAGGGCAAGACTTCCTTATCGCACTACCCAAGCCCAAGAAGCCACTGGGTCCACCAGCAAATCTGCGGACCATTGTGCTCCTCAACATCATACGGAAAATCCTATCCAATGTTGCTATATGACGCATCCGAAACAAGATTGATGACTTCGCCGGATCATGTCAAAGTGGCTTCAAACGTGGACACAGTTGCGCAGACATTGTATGGGCTTAACGCATGCTGATGTCTGTAGTCGTGTCCAAACACTGGGATTTCCACAAAATGGGCATTGGCATGTCACGAGCGTTCGACATGATTAAACACTCAAAGATCTTGGATCTACTAGGCCAGGCCAGTTGCAATGAAGATGAGCTATGATTAGTGAGACTACTGCTACAAGCTGAGAGTACGAGTCAAGTCAGTGAAGTCTGCAGAGTTTGAAACATCAATCGGCTCCCCACAGGGAGGCAGCCTATCTCCTGTACTTTTCACCTGTTGCTGCTGCATTGAAATCCGTGCGGGAAAGTTCCACAAGACCAAACCCCAGTGGCAATACTGGGTATGCCGCTAGAGATGGAATATGCCAACGAAGTGGACTGCAAGAAATTGGCGTCCCTGACATTAGTGACTATCGGAAACAGTACCATTGATCAATGGGTCAGCCATCTCTGACACTATTGTCAAATGGATAATGTAGAATGCCTGCCAAATCTTGGTTTTACCATGAACAATTGACGAAACGTGCCACAGGCCTATTTTCTCCATATGGTTCAATATACTAAAACGGATTAACGAAACCAGAGTTTTAGCCCTTGTTTAAAGTCGTGGCGTTTTCCTCTTCATAGTGAAAATAGATATTGGCAGAAGGCATATTTCTGCTAAATTGGTTTTAATGCTTTAAAACACCTTAATGAACCATAGTTTTGGTCCATGTTTAAAGGTGGGATTATTTGTATTGCTCAGATATATATTGACTGAAGTATACATATCTGCATAATTTGTTTTCAATGCATCAACAATTTGCGAAACGTGCCACAAACATATTCCCCATAGCCTTCAATACCTTGAAAATCTAACAAGGGGCATAGCTCTGTTATTTACAGGAGTGGCTCTTCAGATTCATAGCCCCTATATATATATTGCGTAAAGGAACATATCTGCCAAATTGTCTTTTAATCCATCAACAAATGGTGAAACTTGTTGATAAATGACAGACAGACAAATCGAGATTATATAAGCTCATCCAGCTGAGCTAAAACACTGTTACATCGAATATTTTCCAGAACATTTTTAAAATGTTATTCAGTAGGCCCAGTAGATGATATCGCCATAGGTTTCTTTTCTATTACAATTTATTCTGGATCAAATCGAATTTTGTCTGTACTAAAAGCCGAGGTCTTCCACAGGCCATGTTCTAGTTTCTAAGTGTTTCAACAAGATATATAAAGTACACATTTATCTATGACGCACACATATCTGACTTTTATTAAACTTTTATCGGAGTGGACGATTTTGCTGCCACAGTAACCACCTTCAAGGCAAATTAGGTTTAAAATGTACCACATTACAATACTTCAATCATAGACGTCACTGTATTCGGGTTATGGAATGGTGCGTGTATCAATCGATACAGGACCAATAGCGCTGAGACCAACAGCAAAACCTGACTGTCGCGGACACATTTTGTCCTATTTTGTCCTATACCAGAAAGTTATTACTAAAAGCAAGTTCTCTTAATACGGGTCATTTACCATAGTAAATGGTGTGCTTTGATCACAAACTTGCGATTCCTTATGACTTGCGGTCTTACGACCACGTGTCTCAAAGAACTACCATCTTGTGGTACAAAACAACTGTCCGCTATTGACAGGTTTGTCTGTATTTAAAATATTAGCTAATTTCTATCAAGAAAACAACTTCTGATCACTCTTGCAGACTCACACATTCTCGCTAGATAAAAACCCTCAAACTGCCAAGTAGTTTAAAAGTACTAAGACACATTTATTATAGACAAGATTTAAGCAATATCAGTGACTGTATCCATGTTTTGACACCGTTACAGTTTCAGTGAAAGAAATAAAGGTGTTATTGTCACTGACAACTATTTGATTCATTTTGCCGAGGGTAGCAACTACGTTCAGCTAAATGATTTAGAAGTGTTCAGCAGGTATTACCATGCGAACGTGGGAACCAGCAGCATATTTTAAAAAACACCCGACTGAAAGTTGTTGCTATCACCATCAAGGATGATAGGATTTGCATGTCCTCATGCTTTCTTTAACCGTATTGCATTGGCGTTAAAGCGCTCATTGTTAACCCTTTCATGATGAAGACTGACAAACCAGCCTATGCAAGTTCAAGTTCACTTTAATACACTCAGGCCCTTCAAGGGCATATGAGGGTAAAATGTGCATAATGATTTAACCAATGAAGCCATGGTGGAGTATTAGCACTACAGTAAAATGCATGGTTATAATATTTATAATTCTATGGCTGTAGTAGTAGTAGTAGTAGTAGTAGTAGTAGTAGTAGTAGTAGTAGTAGTAGTAGTAGTAGTAGTAGTAGTAGTAGTAGTAGAAGTAGTAGTAGTAGTAGTAGTAGTAGTAGTAGTAGTAGTAGTAGTAGTAGTAGTAGTAGTAGTAGTAGTAGTAGTAGTAGTAGTAGCAGTAGCTGTTTACACGGTAAGTGTGTGTTTCATTGCGTATCCTACACAATCTGTAATTTCTTTCAATATTTTCCCATGCTGTGGGCTTGAGGAATATCCATTTACAGGCCGAGAGAAGACGATTGTTGCAAATTAACCACCGGAATGACTAGGCAGTCATTCCAGTGGTAAAAATTCAAACATACTCTTCTATTGGCCTGTAAATGGCCATTCGATAAACAAATATTTAAATTTTCTTGATTAAATTTAACCTTTACAGAGATAAAGTAACACGATAGACAGGATTACAGCTTGGAAACAATGTTGCTGGAAACTGTTGCTGTCTTAGAGAAAAGGTTTGCAGTACCATTGTTTAGAAAAGGCAACAATAGGTCTATAGCTACTTATTGTATAAATGGGATGGAATTGAGTAATAGACCTTAACATCCTAAACATTCCAGGTAATAGAGGCATCCATTTAGCTATTCCCCGCCCGTTTTAGCTATGCCCCACCGAGTTCTAGAGAAGCCCAGCTCATGCGCGTGCTAGGGTCGATTTATATACTTTGAATCTCAAATTCAATGTAACCATACAGATAAGCTGTTGGATATTTTAAAACTTTGCTAACAGCGCCCAGTCAAATTAGATTCAAAGTATTGAACAAAAGGTTTAGTAGATAGTAAATCAGTCTAAGACAAACAATTCGTACTCTTGGCGGAGTATTCCAGCTCCATGACATTGTAATCTCTATCAATGTCATCCATCCATCCATCATCCACTATTTTTTTATTTTTTTTTATTAGTAATAAAGGTAGTCGAGCGAGGGTATTGCATTGTCATTAGACCGTCTGGCATTAGGCCTATATTCGCATTTCCATGAAATATGACAATTATTCCATGTAATATGTCCATTATTCAGAGTTTTTTTATGACATATGACAATTATTCCATGTAATATGGCCATTATTCAGAGTTATTCTATGCAATATGACAATTATGTTTGAATAACTTTCTAGAACGTAATTCAACTGGAATCGCTGTCCAGACCTTAATTCGGATTGTATCTTATTGCTAGAAATTAATTTATTTCCATGAAATATGACAATTATTCCATGTAATATGGCCATTATTCAGAGTTATTTTATGACATATGACAATTATTCCATGTAATATGGCCATTATTCAGAGTTATTCTATGAAATATGACAATTATGCTTGAATAACTTTCTAGAACGTAATTCAACTTGAATCGCTGTCCAGACCTTAATTCGGATTGTATCTTATTGCTAGAAATTAATTCAGACCATACTTCGAACTGTATCTTGTTCTAGTCTTTTATTCCTAGTTATTCCATGTAATATAACCAGTATTCTGAGTTATTCCATGAAATATGATAATTATTCCATGTAATATAACCATTGTTCCGAGCTATTCCATGAAATATTACCATTATTCCGTGTAATATTGATATTATTCATAGTCCATTCCGAGTTATTTCGGGAATTATGACAATTATTCCATCTAATATATCCACTATTCAGAGTTATTCTGTGAAATATTTCAATTATTCTGTGTAATATGGCCATTATTATAGTTTTTCTATGAAATATGACAATTATTATCCCCACGTTGTAAAAACTGTCAGGGATATTATAATCGCCTCCGTCAATCTGTTTGTTTGTCTGTCTGTCCACCTGTCCATCCGTCGCCATTGGGTGGAATTCAGCCAAATTTGGTATGTGAGTTACTCATATCAATATGTAGTGCATGAACACATTTAAATTTGGTTCCGCTATCCGCCACCCCCGCCCCCCCCCCCCGCCCCCAAACATCCAGCGGTTGGTGGAGATATAGGTCAAAATGTCAATATATTGATTGTAATGCGCTCCTCCGAAACCATTGGATGGAATTCAACTAAATTTTGGAGTGGACGAGCACATTTACATTTGGCCCCGCCTCCAGGGGTGGGGGTGGGAGTGTTGGTGGATGAGGTCTAAAGATCATGAAATTGATTGTAATGCAACTCATCTGAAACTGTTGGAAAACCCCCAACCAAATGTAGTATGTGAGTTACCCATATGATTGCGGAGTGCAAAAGGACATTTACATTTGGCTCCGCCCCTGGCTGTGAGGTGTGGTAGGCTGTCTGCCAAAAGTTGAAAGCGGTGAACGTGGGGATTCTCATTCCATTTAATATGGTCATTATTCCAAGTTATTCCATGAAATATGACAATTATTCCATGTAATATTGCCACCATTCATAGTTATTCCATGAAATATGGCAATTATTCCATATAATATGGCGATTATTCGCATTTATTCCATGAAATATGACCATTAGTCCATATAATATAGCCATCATTCTGATTTATTCCATGGAATATGGCCATTATTCCGAGCTATTACTTGAAATGTGGCAATTATTCTGTGCAATGTGGGCATTATTCCGACTTATTCCTTGAAATATGACACATTTTCCCTGTATTATGGCCATTATTCCGATTTATTCCATGAAATATGGCAATTATTCTGTGTAATATGTCCATTATTCAGAGTTATTCCATGAAAGATGACCAGTAGTATTCTGAGTTATTCCGTGCAATATGACAATTATTCTCTGTAATGTGGTCATTATTCCGAGTTATTCTATGAAATATGACAATTATTCTCTGTAATATGTCCATTATTCAGAGTTATTCCATGAAAGATGACCAGTAGTCCGTATAATATGGCCATTATTCTGATTTATTCCATGAAATATGACAGGTATTTCATCGAATATCGCCATTATTCCGAGTTATTTTATGAAATATGACAATTTTCCCCTATAATATGGCCATTATGAGTTATTTCATTATCCATGATTATTATTCCATGTAAAAAGGCCATTATTCTGAGTTATCAGATTGAATAACTTTCTTGAACGTAATTCAGTTTGAATCACTGTTCAGACAATAATTCGGATTGCATCTTATTGCTAGAACATTCAGTTTGAATCACATTCCAATCCGTCCCACGCTAGAATGTTGAATCACAGTCCAGACTGTAATCTGGATGAGACCACATGCTAGAAAGTAATTCAGCTTTAATCACAGGCCAGCCCAGTTTTTTCTTGGCGAGAAAGCGTATATATGCCTATGCTCACTCTACATATTTACTAAGATATTGATTGCGTGTATGCGGCTTACAATACCACAAAGTAGTTGGTGTCTTAGTAATCAACAACTAACAGTCAAATTCCTCTTCAAATCCGTAGCTATAGTTGACTGAAAATTATGATGATTTTTTAGAAGATATAGACTGAAAGGTGTTGCAGCACAAGAATTTTCATTCAAATTAGTATAAAATCTGTAGCAGGTAGTAATCGCATTAACTTATAATTATTTTTTACAATAATTTGATTGAATATTGTTGTAGTCATTGATAACAACAACTTTCACGCAAATTATTATCAAAGTAGCCTATACATTTCTACTTCCTGCTGGAAATTAGCACACTCGTGCTGAACAGTATCGAAATGCTGGCCGTCGAATGTACCGCCATGAATACGTCATATGTGGATGTTTACGCTTCCAGAGCTGGCTGGCAAATGAACATTTGCACGTGTGAGCAGGTTCTTTATATTTATTTGAGAAATCCTGGACTGTACAGAGACTAAACGAATATGGTGCCCAATATGGCCATCACATGCAAGAACATAATTCAGCGTTGAATCACAGTCCAGACCGTAATTCGGATGACATCACATGTTAGGACATAATTCAGGTTGAATCACGGTACAGACAGTAATTCGGATGCCATCACATGCAAGAAGATAATTCAGCTTTGAATCACAGTCCACAGTGTATTTTAGATGACATCGCATGTTATGACATAATTCGGTTTGAATCACGGGCCAGACCATAATTCGGATCACATCGCATGTTAGGACATAATTCAGGTTGAATCACGGTACAGACAGTAATTCGGATGTCATCACATGCAAGAAGATAATTCAGCTTTGAATCACAGTCCACAGTGTATTTCGCATGACATCGCATGTTATGACATAATTCTGTTTGAATCACGGGCCAGACCATAATTCGGATCACATCGCATGTTAGGACATAATTCAGTCTTGTATCACAGTCCAGACCGTAATTCGGATGACACCACATGTTAGAACATAATTCCGTTTGAGTCACAGGCCAGAACGTAATTCGGATCACATCACATGTTAGGACATAATTCAGTTTGAATCACCAAACAGACACTAATTCAGATGACATCACATACTAGAATGTAATTCAGTTTGAATCACGGTCCAGACCATAATTCGGGATGACGTCACATGTTAGAACATAATTCAGTTTGAATCATGGTCCAGATAGTAATTCGGATGACGTCACATGCTAGAACATAATTCAGCTTTGAATAACAGTCCAGAGCATAATTCGGATGACATCACAGGTTAGAACATAATTCTGTTTGAATCACGGTCCAGACCGTAATTCGGATGACGTCACATGCTAGAACATAATTCAGTTTGAATCGCAGTCCAGACCATAATTCGGATGGTATCACATGTTAGAACATAATTCAGATTTGAATAACAGTCCAGAGCGTAATTCGGATAGCATCAGATGTTAGAACATAATTCTGTTTGAATCATGATCGAGACCGTAATTCGGATAACATCACATGTTAGGACATAATTCGGTTTGAATCACGGTCCAGATCGTAATTAGAACGACATCACAAGTTAGAGCATAATTCAGTTTGAATCACGGGCCAGAATGTTATTCGGATGACATCACATGTTAGAACATAATTCAGTTTGAATCACGGGCCAGAACGTAATTCGGATCACATCACATGTTAGGATATAATTTAGTTTGAATCACTGTCCAGACCGTAATTCGGATGCTATCACATGCTAGAATGTAATTCAGTTTGAATCAAGGTCCAGACCGTAATTCGGATGACGTCACATGCTAGAACATAATTCAGCGTTGAATCACAGTCCAGACCGTACTTCGGATGACATCACATGTTAGGACATAATTCAGTTTGGAATCACAGTCCAGACCGTAATTCGAATGGCATCACATGCAAGGACATAATTCAGCTTTGAATCCCAGTCCAGACCATAATTCAGATGCAATCGCATGTTAGGACATAATTCAGTTTGAATCACGGTCCAGATCGTAATTCGGATGACATCATATGCAAAAACATAATTCAGTTTTGAATCACTGTCCAGACCGTACTTCGGATGACATCACACGTTAGGACATAATTCAGTTTGAATCACAGTTAAGACCGTAATTTGGGATGACGTCACATGCTAGAACATAATTCAGTTTGAATCACGGTCCAGATCGTAATTCGGATGACATCATATGCAAAAACATAATTCAGTTTTGAATCACGGGCCAGAATGTAATTCGGATGACATCACATGTTAGGACAAAATTCAATTTGAGTCACAGTCCAGATCGTAATTAGGATGACATCACATGTTAGAACATAATTCATTTTGAATCACAGTTAAGACCGTAATTTTGGATGACGTCACATGCTAGAACATAATTCAGTTTGAATCACAGTCCAGAACGTATTTCGGATGGCATCACATGTTAGAACAAAATTCAGTTTGAATCCCGGCCCAGACCATAATTCTGGATGACGTCACATGCTAGAACATAATTCAGCTTTGAATCACAGTCCAGAGCTTAATTCAGATAGCATCAGATGTTGGAACATAATTCAGTTTCAATCATGGTCCAGACTGTAATTCGGATGACATCACATGCAAGGACATAATTCAGTTTTGAATCACAGCCCAGACCGTAATTCGGATACCATCACATGCAAGTACATAATTCAGCTTTGAATCACAGTCCAGACCGTAATTCGGATGACAACACATGTTAGGACATAATTCAGTTTGAATCACGGGCCAGAATGTAATTCGGATGACATCACAAGTTAGAGCATAATTCAGTTTGAATCACGGGCCAGAACGTTATTCGGATGACATCACATGTTAAAACATAATTCAGTTTGAATCACGGGATAGAACGTAATTCGGATCACATCACATGTTAGGATATAATTCAGTTTGAATCACAGTCCAGACCGCAATTCGGATGATATCACATGCTAGAATGTAATTCAGTTTGAATCACGGTCCAGAACGTAATTCGGATGACGTCACATGCTAGAACATAATTCAGTTTGAATCAAAGTCCAGACCGTAATTCGGATGGCATCACATGTTAGAACATAATTCAGTTTGGAATCACAGTCCAGACCGTAATTCGGATGGCATCACATGTTAGAACATAATTCAGTTTGGAATCACAGTCCAGACCGTAATTCGGATGGCATCACATGCAAGGACATAATTCACCTTTGAATCCCAGTCCAGACCATAATTCACATGCAATCACATGTTAGGACATAATTCAGTTTGAATCACGGTCCAGATCGTAAGTCGAATGACATCATATGCAAAAACATAATTCAGTTTTGAATCACAGTCCAGACGGTACCTCGGATGACATCACACGTTAGGATATAATTCAGTTTGAATCACAGTTAAGACCGTAATTCGGGATGACGTCACATGCTAGAACATTATTCAGTGTGAATCACAGTCCAGAGCGTAATTCGGATGGCATCACATGTTAGAACATAATTCAGTTTGAATCCCGGCCCAGACCATAATTCTGGATGACGTGACATGCTAGAGCATAATTCAGCTTTGAATCACAGTCCAGAGCGTAATTCAGATAGCATCGGATGTTAGAACATAATTCAGTTTCAGTCATGGTCCAGACTGTAATTCGGATGACATCCCATGCAAGGACATAATTCAGTATTGAATCACTGTCCAGACCGTAATTCGGATACCATCACATGCAAGTACATAATTCCGCTATGAATCACAGTCCAGACCGTAATTCGGATGACAACACATGTTAGGACATAATTCAGTTTGAATCACGGGCCAGAATGTAATTCGGATGACATCACATGTTAGGACAAAATTCAATTTGAGTCACAGTCCAGATCGTAATTAGGATGACATCACATGTTAGAACATAATTCATTTTGAATCACCGTCCAGACCTGAATTAGGATGACATCACATGTTAGGACATAATTCAGTTTGATTTACAGTCCAGACCGAAATTCGGATCACATCACATACTAGAACATAATTCAGTTTGAATCACAGTCCAGACCGTAATTCGGATCACATCACATGTTAGGACATAATTCAGTTTGAATCATGGTCCAGATCGTAATTCCGAAGCCATCACTTGCAAGAACATATTAGGACATAATTCAGGTTGAATCACAGTCAAGATAGTAATTTGGATGACATCACATGCCAGAACATAATTCGGCTTTGAATCACAGTCTAGAGCGTAAATCGGATAACATCACATGCTAGAACATAATTCGGCTTGAATCACAGTCCAGAGCGTAAATCGGATGGCATCACATGTTAGAACATACATGTAATTCAGTTTGAATCACGGTCCAGGCCGTAATTCTGGATGATGTCACATGCTAGAACATAATTCAGCCTTGAATCACAGTCCAGAGCGTAATTCGGATAGCATCAGATGTTAGAACATAATTCGGTTTGAATCACAGTCCAGAGCGTAAATCGGATGGCATCACATGTTAGAACATACATGTAATTCAGTTTGAATCACGGTCCAGACCGTAATTCTGGATGATGTCACATGCTAGAACATAATTCAGCCTTGAAGCACAGTCCAGAGCGTAATTCGGATAGCATCATATGTTAGAACATAACTCAGTTTCAATCATGGTCCAGACTGTAATTCGGATGACATCACATGCAAGAACATAATTCAGTTTTAAATCACAGTCCAGACCGTAATTCGGATACCATCACACGCAAAGACATAAGTCAGCTTTGAATCACAGTCCGGACCGTAATTCGGATGAAAACACATGTTAGAACATAATTCAGTTTGAATCACGGGCCAGAACGTAATTCGGATCACATCACATGTTAGGATATAATTTAGTTTGAATCACTGTCCAGACCGTAATTCGGATGCTATCACATGCTAGAATGTAATTCAGTTTGAATCAAGGTCCAGACCGTAATTCGGATGACGTCACATGCTAGAACATAATTCAGCGTTGAATCACAGTCCAGACCGTACTTCGGATGACATCACATGTTAGGACATAATTCAGTTTGGAATCACAGTCCAGACCGTAATTCGAATGGCATCACATGCAAGGACATAATTCAGCTTTGAATCCCAGTCCAGACCATAATTCAGATGCAATCGCATGTTAGGACATAATTCAGTTTGAATCACGGTCCAGATCGTAATTCGGATGACATCATATGCAAAAACATAATTCAGTTTTGAATCACTGTCCAGACCGTACTTCGGATGACATCACACGTTAGGACATAATTCAGTTTGAATCACAGTTAAGACCGTAATTTGGGATGACGTCACATGCTAGAACATAATTCAGTTTGAATCACGGTCCAGATCGTAATTCGGATGACATCATATGCAAAAACATAATTCAGTTTTGAATCACGGGCCAGAATGTAATTCGGATGACATCACATGTTAGGACAAAATTCAATTTGAGTCACAGTCCAGATCGTAATTAGGATGACATCACATGTTAGAACATAATTCATTTTGAATCACAGTTAAGACCGTAATTTTGGATGACGTCACATGCTAGAACATAATTCAGTTTGAATCACAGTCCAGAACGTATTTCGGATGGCATCACATGTTAGAACAAAATTCAGTTTGAATCCCGGCCCAGACCATAATTCTGGATGACGTCACATGCTAGAACATAATTCAGCTTTGAATCACAGTCCAGAGCTTAATTCAGATAGCATCAGATGTTGGAACATAATTCAGTTTCAATCATGGTCCAGACTGTAATTCGGATGACATCACATGCAAGGACATAATTCAGTTTTGAATCACAGCCCAGACCGTAATTCGGATACCATCACATGCAAGTACATAATTCAGCTTTGAATCACAGTCCAGACCGTAATTCGGATGACAACACATGTTAGGACATAATTCAGTTTGAATCACGGGCCAGAATGTAATTCGGATGACATCACAAGTTAGAGCATAATTCAGTTTGAATCACGGGCCAGAACGTTATTCGGATGACATCACATGTTAAAACATAATTCAGTTTGAATCACGGGATAGAACGTAATTCGGATCACATCACATGTTAGGATATAATTCAGTTTGAATCACAGTCCAGACCGCAATTCGGATGATATCACATGCTAGAATGTAATTCAGTTTGAATCACGGTCCAGAACGTAATTCGGATGACGTCACATGCTAGAACATAATTCAGTTTGAATCAAAGTCCAGACCGTAATTCGGATGGCATCACATGTTAGAACATAATTCAGTTTGGAATCACAGTCCAGACCGTAATTCGGATGGCATCACATGTTAGAACATAATTCAGTTTGGAATCACAGTCCAGACCGTAATTCGGATGGCATCACATGCAAGGACATAATTCACCTTTGAATCCCAGTCCAGACCATAATTCACATGCAATCACATGTTAGGACATAATTCAGTTTGAATCACGGTCCAGATCGTAAGTCGAATGACATCATATGCAAAAACATAATTCAGTTTTGAATCACAGTCCAGACGGTACCTCGGATGACATCACACGTTAGGATATAATTCAGTTTGAATCACAGTTAAGACCGTAATTCGGGATGACGTCACATGCTAGAACATTATTCAGTGTGAATCACAGTCCAGAGCGTAATTCGGATGGCATCACATGTTAGAACATAATTCAGTTTGAATCCCGGCCCAGACCATAATTCTGGATGACGTGACATGCTAGAGCATAATTCAGCTTTGAATCACAGTCCAGAGCGTAATTCAGATAGCATCGGATGTTAGAACATAATTCAGTTTCAGTCATGGTCCAGACTGTAATTCGGATGACATCCCATGCAAGGACATAATTCAGTATTGAATCACTGTCCAGACCGTAATTCGGATACCATCACATGCAAGTACATAATTCCGCTATGAATCACAGTCCAGACCGTAATTCGGATGACAACACATGTTAGGACATAATTCAGTTTGAATCACGGGCCAGAATGTAATTCGGATGACATCACATGTTAGGACAAAATTCAATTTGAGTCACAGTCCAGATCGTAATTAGGATGACATCACATGTTAGAACATAATTCATTTTGAATCACCGTCCAGACCTGAATTAGGATGACATCACATGTTAGGACATAATTCAGTTTGATTTACAGTCCAGACCGAAATTCGGATCACATCACATACTAGAACATAATTCAGTTTGAATCACAGTCCAGACCGTAATTCGGATCACATCACATGTTAGGACATAATTCAGTTTGAATCATGGTCCAGATCGTAATTCCGAAGCCATCACTTGCAAGAACATATTAGGACATAATTCAGGTTGAATCACAGTCAAGATAGTAATTTGGATGACATCACATGCCAGAACATAATTCGGCTTTGAATCACAGTCTAGAGCGTAAATCGGATAACATCACATGCTAGAACATAATTCGGCTTGAATCACAGTCCAGAGCGTAAATCGGATGGCATCACATGTTAGAACATACATGTAATTCAGTTTGAATCACGGTCCAGGCCGTAATTCTGGATGATGTCACATGCTAGAACATAATTCAGCCTTGAATCACAGTCCAGAGCGTAATTCGGATAGCATCAGATGTTAGAACATAATTCGGTTTGAATCACAGTCCAGAGCGTAAATCGGATGGCATCACATGTTAGAACATACATGTAATTCAGTTTGAATCACGGTCCAGACCGTAATTCTGGATGATGTCACATGCTAGAACATAATTCAGCCTTGAAGCACAGTCCAGAGCGTAATTCGGATAGCATCATATGTTAGAACATAACTCAGTTTCAATCATGGTCCAGACTGTAATTCGGATGACATCACATGCAAGAACATAATTCAGTTTTAAATCACAGTCCAGACCGTAATTCGGATACCATCACACGCAAAGACATAAGTCAGCTTTGAATCACAGTCCGGACCGTAATTCGGATGAAAACACATGTTAGGACATAATTCAGTTTGAATCATGGGCCAGAACGTAATTCAGATGACATCACAAGTTAGGACAAAATTCAATTTGATTCACAGTCCAGACCGTCATTCGGATGACATCACACGTTAGGACATAATTCAGTTTGAGTCACGGGCCAAAACGTAATCCGGATCACATCACATGTTAGAACATAATTCAGCTTTGAATCACAGTCCAGACCGTAATTCGGATACCATCACATGCAAGTACATAATTCAGCTTTGAATCACAGTCCAGACCGTAATTCGGATGACAACACATGTTAGGACATAATTCAGTTTGAATCACGGGCCAGAATGTAATTCGGATGACATCACAAGTTAGAGCATAATTCAGTTTGAATCACGGGCCAGAACGTTATTCGGATGACATCACATGTTAGAACATAATTCAGTTTGAATCACGGGATAGAACGTAATTCGGATCACATCACATGTTAGGATATAATTCAGTTTGAATCACAGTCCAGACCGTAATTCGGATGACAACACATGTTAGGACATAATTCAGTTTGAATCACGGGCCAGAATGTAATTCGGATGACATCACATGTTAGGACAAAATTCAATTTGAGTCACAGTCCAGATCGTAATTAGGATGACATCACATGTTAGAACATAATTCATTTTGAATCACAGTTCAGACCGTACTTCGGATGACATCACACGTTAGGACATAATTCAGTTTGAATCACAGTTAAGACCGTAATTTTGGATGACGTCACATGCTAGAACATAATTCAGTTTGAATCACAGTCCAGAACGTAATTCGGATGGCATCACATGTTAGAACAAAATTCAGTTTGAATCCCGGCCCAGACCATAATTCTGGATGACGTCACATGCTATAACATAATTCAGCTTTGAATCACAGTCCAGAGCTTAATTCAGATAGCATCAGATGTTAGAACATAATTCAGTTTCAATCATGGTCCAGACTGTAATTCGGATGATATCACATGCATGGACATAATTCAGTTTTGACTCACATTCCAGATCGTAATTCGGATACCATCACATGCAAGTACATAATTCCGCTTTGAATCACAGTCCAGACCGTAAATCGGATGACAACACATGTTAGGACATAATTCAGTTTGAATCACGGGCCAGAATGTAATTCGGATGACATCACATGTTAGGACAAAATTCAATTTGAGTCACAGTCCAGATCGTAATTAGGATGACATCACATGTTAGAACATAATTCATTTTGAATCACCGTCCAGACCTGAATTAGGATGACATCACATGTTAGGACATAATTCAGTTTGATTTACAGTCCAGACCGAAATTCGGATCACATCACATACTAGAACATAATTCAGTTTGAATCACAGTCCAGACCGTAATTCGGATCACATCACATGTTAGGACATAATTCAGTTTGAATCATGGTCCAGATCGTAATTCCGAAGCCATCACTTGCAAGAACATATTAGGACATAATTCAGGTTGAATCACAGTCAAGATAGTAATTTGGATGACATCACATGCCAGAACATAATTCGGCTTTGAATCACAGTCCAGAGCGTAAATCGGATAACATCACATGCTAGAACATAATTCGGCTTGAATCACAGTCCAGAGCGTAAATCGGATGGCATCACATGTTAGAACATACATGTAATTCAGTTTGAATCACGGTCCAGGCCGTAATTCTGGATGATGTCACATGCTAGAACATAATTCAGCCTTGAATCACAGTCCAGAGCGTAATTCGGATAGCATCAGATGTTAGAACATAATTCGGTTTGAATCACAGTCCAGAGCGTAAATCGGATGGCATCACATGTTAGAACATACATGTAATTCAGTTTGAATCACGGTCCAGACCGTAATTCTGGATGATGTCACATGCTAGAACATAATTCAGCCTTGAATCACAGTCCAGAGCGTAATTCGGATAGCATCATATGTTAGAACATAACTCAGTTTCAATCATGGTCCAGACTGTAATTCGGATGACATCACATGCAAGAACATAATTCAGTTTTAAATCACAGTCCAGACCGTAATTCGGATACCATCACACGCAAAGACATAAGTCAGCTTTGAATCACAGTCCGGACCGTAATTCGGATGAAAACACATGTTAGGACATAATTCAGTTTGAATCATGGGCCAGAACGTAATTCAGATGACATCACAAGTTAGGACAAAATTCAATTTGATTCACAGTCCAGACCGTCATTCGGATGACATCACACGTTAGGACATAATTCAGTTTGAGTCACGGGCCAAAACGTAATCCGGATCACATCACATGTTAGAACATAATTCAGCTTTGAATCACAGTCCAGACCGTAATTCGGATACCATCACATGCAAGTACATAATTCAGCTTTGAATCACAGTCCAGACCGTAATTCGGATGACAACACATGTTAGGACATAATTCAGTTTGAATCACGGGCCAGAATGTAATTCGGATGACATCACAAGTTAGAGCATAATTCAGTTTGAATCACGGGCCAGAACGTTATTCGGATGACATCACATGTTAGAACATAATTCAGTTTGAATCACGGGATAGAACGTAATTCGGATCACATCACATGTTAGGATATAATTCAGTTTGAATCACAGTCCAGACCGTAATTCGGATGATATCACATGCTAGAATGTAATTCAGTTTGAATCACGGTCCAGACCGTAATTGGGATGACGTCACATGCTAGAACATAATTCAGTTTGAATCAAAGTCCAGACCGTAATTCGGATGGCATCACATGTTAGAACATAATTCAGTTTGGAATCACAGTCCAGACCGTAATTCGGATGGCATCACATGTTAGAACATAATTCAGTTTGGAATCACAGTCCAGACCGTAATTCGGATGGCATCACATGCAAGGACATAATTCACCTTTGAATCCCAGTCCAGACCATAATTCACATGCAATCACATGTTAGGACATAATTCAGTTTGAATCACGGTCCAGATCGTAAGTCGAATGACATCATATGCAAAAACATAATTCAGTTTTGAATCACAGTCCAGACGGTACCTCGGATGACATCACACGTTAGGATATAATTCAGTTTGAATCACAGTTAAGACCGTAATTCGGGATGACGTCACATGCTAGAACATTATTCAGTGTGAATCACAGTCCAGAGCGTAATTCGGATGGAATCACATGTTAGAACATAATTCAGTTTGAATCCCGGCCCAGACCATAATTCTGGATGACGTGACATGCTAGAGCATAATTCAGCTTTGAATCACAGTCCAGAGCGTAATTCAGATAGCATCGGATGTTAGAACATAATTCAGTTTCAGTCATGGTCCAGACTGTAATTCGGATGACATCACATGCAAGGACATAATTCAGTATTGAATCACTGTCCAGACCGTAATTCGGATACCATCACATGCAAGTACATAATTCCGCTATAAATCACAGTCCAGACCGTAATTCGAATGACAACACATGTTAGGACATAATTCAGTTTGAATCACGGGCCAGAATGTAATTCGGATGACATCACATGTTAGGACAAAATTCAATTTGAGTCACAGTCCAGATCGTAATTAGGATGACATCACATGTTAGAACATAATTCATTTTGAATCACAGTCCAGACCGTACTTCGGATGACATCACACGTTAGGACATAATTCAGTTTGAATCACAGTTAAGACCGTAATTTTGGATGACGTCACATGCTAGAACATAATTCAGTTTGAATCACAGTCCAGAACGTAATTCGGATGGCATCACATGTTAGAACAAAATTCAGTTTGAATCCCGGCCCAGACCATAATTCTGGATGACGTCACATGCTATAACATAATTCAGCTTTGAATCACAGTCCAGAGCTTAATTCAGATAGCATCAGATGTTAGAACATAATTCAGTTTCAATCATGGTCCAGACTGTAATTCGGATGATATCACATGCATGGACATAATTCAGTTTTGAATCACATTCCAGATCGTAATTCGGATACCATCACATGCAAGTACATAATTCCGCTTTGAATCACAGTCCAGACCGTAAATCGGATGACAACACATGTTAGGACATAATTCAGTTTGAATCACGGGCCAGAATGTAATTCGGATGACATCACATGTTAGGACAAAATTCAATTTGAGTCACAGTCCAGATCGTAATTAGGATGACATCACATGTTAGAACATAATTCATTTTGAATCACCGTCCAGACCTGAATTAGGATGACATCACATGTTAGGACATAATTCAGTTTGATTTACAGTCCAGACCGAAATTCGGATCACATCACATACTAGAACATAATTCAGTTTGAATCACAGTCCAGACCGTAATTCGGATCACATCACATGTTAGGACATAATTCAGTTTGAATCATGGTCCAGATCGTAATTCCGAAGCCATCACTTGCAAGAACATATTAGGACATAATTCAGGTTGAATCACAGTCAAGATAGTAATTTGGATGACATCACATGCCAGAACATAATTCGGCTTTGAATCACAGTCCAGAGCGTAAATCGGATAACATCACATGCTAGAACATAATTCGGCTTGAATCACAGTCCAGAGCGTAAATCGGATGGCATCACATGTTAGAACATACATGTAATTCAGTTTGAATCACGGTCCAGGCCGTAATTCTGGATGATGTCACATGCTAGAACATAATTCAGCCTTGAATCACAGTCCAGAGCGTAATTCGGATAGCATCAGATGTTAGAACATAATTCGGTTTGAATCACAGTCCAGAGCGTAAATCGGATGGCATCACATGTTAGAACATACATGTAATTCAGTTTGAATCACGGTCCAGACCGTAATTCTGGATGATGTCACATGCTAGAACATAATTCAGCCTTGAATCACAGTCCAGAGCGTAATTCGGATAGCATCATATGTTAGAACATAACTCAGTTTCAATCATGGTCCAGACTGTAGTTCGGATGACATCACATGCAAGAACATAATTCAGTTTTGAATCACAGTCCAGACCGTAATTCGGATACCATCACACGCAAAGACATAAGTCAGCTTTGAATCACAGTCCGGACCGTAATTCGGATGAAAACACATGTTAGGACATAATTCAGTTTGAATCATGGGCCAGAACGTAATTCAGATGACATCACAAGTTAGGACAAAATTCAATTTGATTCACAGTCCAGACCGTCATTCGGATGACATCACACGTTAGGACATAATTCAGTTTGAGTCACGGGCCAAAACGTAATCCGGATCACATCACATGTTAGAACATAATTCAGCTTTGAATCACAGTCCAGACCGTAATTCGGATACCATCACATGCAAGTACATAATTCAGCTTTGAATCACAGTCCAGACCGTAATTCGGATGACAACACATGTTAGGACATAATTCAGTTTGAATCACGGGCCAGAATGTAATTCGGATGACATCACAAGTTAGAGCATAATTCAGTTTGAATCACGGGCCAGAACGTTATTCGGATGACATCACATGTTAGAACATAATTCAGTTTGAATCACGGGATAGAACGTAATTCGGATCACATCACATGTTAGGATATAATTCAGTTTGAATCACAGTCCAGACCGTAATTCGGATGATATCACATGCTAGAATGTAATTCAGTTTGAATCACGGTCCAGACCGTAATTGGGATGACGTCACATGCTAGAACATAATTCAGTTTGAATCAAAGTCCAGACCGTAATTCGGATGGCATCACATGTTAGAACATAATTCAGTTTGGAATCACAGTCCAGACCGTAATTCGGATGGCATCACATGTTAGAACATAATTCAGTTTGGAATCACAGTCCAGACCGTAATTCGGATGGCATCACATGCAAGGACATAATTCACCTTTGAATCCCAGTCCAGACCATAATTCAGATGCAATCACATGTTAGGACATAATTCAGTTTGAATCACGGTCCAGATCGTAATTCGAATGACATCATATGCAAAAACATAATTCAGTTTTGAATCACAGTCCAGACCATACTTCGGATGACATCACACGTTAGGATATAATTCAGTTTGTATCACAGTTAAGACCGTAATTCGGAATGACGTCACATGCTAGAACATTATTCAGTGTGAATCACAGTCCAGAGCGTAATTCGGATGGCATCACATGTTAGAACATAATTCAGTTTGAATCCCGGCCCAGACCATAATTCTGGATGACGTGACATGCTAGAGCATAATTCAGCTTTGAATCACAGTCCAGAGCGTAATTCAGATAGCATCGGATGTTAGAACATAATTCAGTTTCAGTCATGGTCCAGACTGTAATTCGGATGACATCACATGCCAGGACATAATTCAGTATTGAATCACAGTCCAGACCGTAATTCGGATACCATCACATGCAAGTACATAATTCCGCTATGAATCACAGTCCAGACCGTAATTCGGATGACAACACATGTTAGGACATAATTCAGTTTGAATCACGGGCCAGAATGTAATTCGGATGACATCACATGTTAGGACAAAATTCAATTTGAGTCACAGTCCAGATCGTAATTAGGATGACATCACATGTTAGAACATAATTCATTTTGAATCACAGTCCAGACCGTACTTCGGATGACATCACACGTTAGGACATAATTCAGTTTGAATCACAGTTAAGACCGTAATTTCGGATGACGTCACATGCTAGAATATAATTCAGTTTGAATCACAGTCCAGAACGTAATTCGGATGGCATCACATATTAGAACATAATTCATTTTGAATCACAGTCCAGACCGTACTTCGGATGACATCACACGTTAGGACATAATTCAGTTTGAATCACAGTTAAGACCGTAATTTGGGATGACGTCACATGCTAGAACATAATTCAGTTTGAATCACAGTCCAGAACGTAATTCGGATGGCATCACATGTTAGAACAAAATTCAGTTTGAATCCTGGCCCAGACCATAATTCTGGATGACGTCACATGCTATAACATAATTCAGCTTTGAATCACAGTCCAGAGCTTAATTCAGATAGCATCAGATGTTAGAACATAATTCAGTTTCAATCATGGTCCAGACTGTAATTCGGATGATATCACATGCATGGACATAATTCAGTTTTGAATCACATTCCAGATCGTAATTCGGATACCATTACATGCAAGTACATAATTCCGCTTTGAATCACAGTCCAGACCGTAATTCGGATGACATCACATGTTAGGACAAAATTCAATTTGAGTCACAGTCCAGATCGTGATTAGGATGACATCACATGTTAGAACATAATTCATTTTGAATCACAGTCCAGACCTGAATTAGGATGACATCACATGTTAGGACATAATTCAGTTTGATTTACAGTCCAGACCGAAATTCGGATCACATCACATACTAGAACATAATTCAGTTTGAATCACAGTCCAGACCGTAATTCGGATGACATCACATGTTAGGACATAATTCAGTTTGAATCATGGTCCAGATCGTAATTCCGAAGCCATCACTTGCACGAACATATTAGGACATAATTCAGGTTGAATCACAGTCAAGATAGTAATTTGGATGACATCACATGCCAGAACATAATTCGGCTTTGAATCACAGTCCAGAGCGTGAATCGGATAACATCACATGCTAGAACATAATTCGGCTTGAATCACAGTCCAGAGCGTAAATCGGATGGCATCACATGTTAGAACATACATGTAATTCAGTTTGAATCACGGTCCAGACCGTAATTCTGGATGATGTCACATGCTAGAACATAATTCAGCCTTGAATCACAGTCCAGAGCGTAATTCGGATAGCATCAGATGTTAGAACATAATTCGGCTTGAATCACAGTCCAGAGCGTAAATCGGATGGCATCACATGTTAGAACATACATGTAATTCAGTTTGAATCACGGTCCAGACCGTAATTCTGGATGATGTCACATGCTAGAACATAATTCAGCCTTGAATCACAGTCCAGAGCGTAATTCGGATAGCATCATATGTTAGAACATAACTCAGTTTCAATCATGGTCCAGACTGTAATTCGGATGACATCACATGCAAGAACATAATTCAGTTTTGAATCACAGTCCAGACCGTAATTCGGATACCATCACACGCAAAGACATAAGTCAGCTTTGAATCACAGTCCGGACCGTAATTCGGATGAAAACACATGTTAGGACATAATTCAGTTTGAATCATGGGCCAGAACGTAATTCAGATGACATCACAAGTTAGGACAAAATTCAATTTGATTCACAGTCCAGACCGTCATTCGGATGACATCACACGTTAGGACATAATTCAGTTTGAGTCACGGGCCAAAACGTAATCCGGATCACATCACAAGTTAGAGCATAATTCAGTTTGAATCACGGGCCAGAACGTTATTCGGATGACATCACATGTTAGAACATAATTCAGTTTGAATCACGGGATAGAACGTAATTCGGATCACATCACATGTTAGGATATAATTCAGTTTGAATCACAGTCCAGACCGTAATTCGGATGACAACACATGTTAGGACATAATTCAGTTTGAATCACGGGCCAGAATGTAATTCGGATGACATCACAAGTTAGAGCATAATTCAGTTTGAATCACGGGCCAGAACGTTATTCGGATGACATCACATGTTAGAACATAATTCAGTTTGAATCACGGGATAGAACGTAATTCGGATCACATCACATGTTAGGATATAATTCAGTTTGAATCACAGTCCAGACCGTAATTCGGATGATATCACATGCTAGAATGTAATTCAGTTTGAATCACGGTCCAGACCGTAATTGGGATGACGTCACATGCTAGAACATAATTCAGTTTGAATCAAAGTCCAGACCGTAATTCGGATGGCATCACATGTTAGAACATAATTCAGTTTGGAATCACAGTCCAGACCGTAATTCGGATGGCATCACATGTTAGAACATAATTCAGTTTGGAATCACAGTCCAGACCGTAATTCGGATGGCATCACATGCAAGGACATAATTCACCTTTGAATCCCAGTCCAGACCATAATTCAGATGCAATCACATGTTAGGACATAATTCAGTTTGAATCACGGTCCAGATCGTAATTCGAATGACATCATATGCAAAAACATAATTCAGTTTTGAATCACAGTCCAGACCATACTTCGGATGACATCACACGTTAGGATATAATTCAGTTTGTATCACAGTTAAGACCGTAATTCGGAATGACGTCACATGCTAGAACATTATTCAGTGTGAATCACAGTCCAGAGCGTAATTCGGATGGCATCACATGTTAGAACATAATTCAGTTTGAATCCCGGCCCAGACCATAATTCTGGATGACGTGACATGCTAGAGCATAATTCAGCTTTGAATCACAGTCCAGAGCGTAATTCAGATAGCATCGGATGTTAGAACATAATTCAGTTTCAGTCATGGTCCAGACTGTAATTCGGATGACATCACATGCCAGGACATAATTCAGTATTGAATCACAGTCCAGACCGTAATTCGGATACCATCACATGCAAGTACATAATTCCGCTATGAATCACAGTCCAGACCGTAATTCGGATGACAACACATGTTAGGACATAATTCAGTTTGAATCACGGGCCAGAATGTAATTCGGATGACATCACATGTTAGGACAAAATTCAATTTGAATCACAGTCCAGAACGTAATTCGGATGGCATCACATATTAGAACATAATTCATTTTGAATCACAGTCCAGACCGTACTTCGGATGACATCACACGTTAGGACATAATTCAGTTTGAATCACAGTTAAGACCGTAATTTGGGATGACGTCACATGCTAGAACATAATTCAGTTTGAATCACAGTCCAGAACGTAATTCGGATGGCATCACATGTTAGAACAAAATTCAGTTTGAATCCTGGCCCAGACCATAATTCTGGATGACGTCACATGCTATAACATAATTCAGCTTTGAATCACAGTCCAGAGCTTAATTCAGATAGCATCAGATGTTAGAACATAATTCAGTTTCAATCATGGTCCAGACTGTAATTCGGATGATATGACATGCATGGACATAATTCAGTTTCAATCATGGTCCAGATCGTAATTCGGATACCATTACATGCAAGTACATAATTCCGCTTTGAATCACAGTCCAGACCGTAATTCGGATGACATCACATGTTAGGACAAAATTCAATTTGAGTCACAGTCCAGATCGTGATTAGGATGACATCACATGTTAGAACATAATTCATTTTGAATCACAGTCCAGACCTGAATTAGGATGACATCACATGTTAGGACATAATTCAGTTTGATTTACAGTCCAGACCGAAATTCGGATCACATCACATACTAGAACATAATTCAGTTTGAATCACAGTCCAGACCGTAATTCGGATGACATCACATGTTAGGACATAATTCAGTTTGAATCATGGACCAGATCGTAATTCCGAAGCCATCACTTGCAAGAACATATTAGGACATAATTCAGGTTGAATCACAGTCAAGATAGTAATTTGGATGACATCACAAGCCAGAACATAATTCGGCTTTGAATCACAGTCCAGAGCGTGAATCGGATAACATCACATGCTAGAACATAATTCGGCTTGAATCACAGTCCAGAGCGTAAATCGGATGGCATCACATGTTAGAACATACATGTAATTCAGTTTGAATCACGGTCCAGACCGTAATTCTGGATGATGTCACATGCTAGAACATAATTCAGCCTTGAATCACAGTCCAGAGCGTAATTCGGATAGCATCAGATGTTAGAACATAATTCGGCTTGAATCACAGTCCAGAGCGTAAATCGGATGGCATCACATGTTAGAACATACATGTAATTCAGTTTGAATCACGGTCCAGACCGTAATTCTGGATGATGTCACATGCTAGAACATAATTCAGCCTTGAATCACAGTCCAGAGCGTAATTCGGATAGCATCATATGTTAGAACATAACTCAGTTTCAATCATGGTCCAGACTGTAATTCGGATGACATCACATGCAAGAACATAATTCAGTTTTGAATCACAGTCCAGACCGTAATTCGGATACCATCACACGCAAAGACATAAGTCAGCTTTGAATCACAGTCCGGACCGTAATTCGGATGAAAACACATGTTAGGACATAATTCAGTTTGAATCATGGGCCAGAACGTAATTCAGATGACATCACAAGTTAGGACAAAATTCAATTTGATTCACAGTCCAGACCGTCATTCGGATGACATCACACGTTAGGACATAATTCAGTTTGAGTCACGGGCCAAAACGTAATCCGGATCACATCACATGTTAGAACATAATTCAGCTTTGAATCACAGTCCAGACCGTAATTCGGATACCATCACATGCAAGTACATAATTCAGCTTTGAATCACAGTCCAGATCGTAATTCGGATGACAACACATGTTAGGACATAATTCAGTTTGAATCACGGGCCAGAATGTAATTCGGATGACATCACAAGTTAGAGCATAATTCAGTTTGAATCACGGGCCAGAACGTTATTCGGATGACATCACATGTTAGAACATAATTCAGTTTGAATCACGGGATAGAACGTAATTCGGATCACATCACATGTTAGGATATAATTCAGTTTGAATCACAGTCCAGACCGTAATTCGGATGATATCACATGCTAGAATGTAATTCAGTTTGAATCACGGTCCAGACCGTAATTGGGATGACGTCACATGCTAGAACATAATTCAGTTTGAATCAAAGTCCAGACCGTAATTCGGATGGCATCACATGTTAGAACATAATTCAGTTTGGAATCACAGTCCAGACCGTAATTCGGATGGCATCACATGTTAGAACATAATTCAGTTTGGAATCACAGTCCAGACCGTAATTCGGAGGGCATCACATGCAAGGACATAATTCACCTTTGAATCCCAGTCCAGACCATAATTCAGATGCAATCACATGTTAGGACATAATTCAGTTTGAATCACGGTCCAGATCGTAATTCGAATGACATCATATGCAAAAACATAATTCAGTTTTGAATCACAGTCCAGACCATACTTCGGATGACATCACACGTTAGGATATAATTCAGTTTGTATCACAGTTAAGACCGTAATTCGGAATGACGTCACATGCTAGAACATTATTCAGTGTGAATCACAGTCCAGAGCGTAATTCGGATGGCATCACATGTTAGAACATAATTCAGTTTGAATCCCGGCCCAGACCATAATTCTGGATGACGTGACATGCTAGAGCATAATTCAGCTTTGAATCACAGTCCAGAGCGTAATTCAGATAGCATCGGATGTTAGAACATAATTCAGTTTCAGTCATGGTCCAGACTGTAATTCGGATGACATCACATGCCAGGACATAATTCAGTATTGAATCACAGTCCAGACCGTAATTCGGATACCATCACATGCAAGTACATAATTCCGCTATGAATCACAGTCCAGACCGTAATTCGGATGACAACACATGTTAGGACATAATTCAGTTTGAATCACGGGCCAGAATGTAATTCGGATGACATCACATGTTAGGACAAAATTCAATTTGAGTCACAGTCCAGATCGTAATTAGGATGACATCACATGTTAGAACATAATTCATTTTGAATCACAGTCCAGACCGTACTTCGGATGACATCACACGTTAGGACATAATTCAGTTTGAATCACAGTTAAGACCGTAATTTCGGATGACGTCACATGCTAGAATATAATTCAGTTTGAATCACAGTCCAGAACGTAATTCGGATGGCATCACATATTAGAACATAATTCATTTTGAATCACAGTCCAGACCGTACTTCGGATGACATCACACGTTAGGACATAATTCAGTTTGAATCACAGTTAAGACCGTAATTTGGGATGACGTCACATGCTAGAACATAATTCAGTTTGAATCACAGTCCAGAACGTAATTCGGATGGCATCACATGTTAGAACAAAATTCAGTTTGAATCCTGGCCCAGACCATAATTCTGGATGACGTCACATGCTATAACATAATTCAGCTTTGAATCACAGTCCAGAGCTTAATTCAGATAGCATCAGATGTTAGAACATAATTCAGTTTCAATCATGGTCCAGACTGTAATTCGGATGATATCACATGCATGGACATAATTCAGTTTTGAATCACATTCCAGATCGTAATTCGGATACCATTACATGCAAGTACATAATTCCGCTTTGAATCACAGTCCAGACCGTAATTCGGATGACATCACATGTTAGGACAAAATTCAATTTGAGTCACAGTCCAGATCGTGATTAGGATGACATCACATGTTAGAACATAATTCATTTTGAATCACAGTCCAGACCTGAATTAGGATGACATCACATGTTAGGACATAATTCAGTTTGATTTACAGTCCAGACCGAAATTCGGATCACATCACATACTAGAACATAATTCAGTTTGAATCACAGTCCAGACCGTAATTCGGATGACATCACATGTTAGGACATAATTCAGTTTGAATCATGGTCCAGATCGTAATTCCGAAGCCATCACTTGCAAGAACATATTAGGACATAATTCAGGTTGAATCACAGTCAAGATAGTAATTTGGATGACATCACAAGCCAGAACATAATTCGGCTTTGAATCACAGTCCAGAGCGTGAATCGGATAACATCACATGCTAGAACATAATTCGGCTTGAATCACAGTCCAGAGCGTAAATCGGATGGCATCACATGTTAGAACATACATGTAATTCAGTTTGAATCACGGTCCAGACCGTAATTCTGGATGATGTCACATGCTAGAACATAATTCAGCCTTGAATCACAGTCCAGAGCGTAATTCGGATAGCATCAGATGTTAGAACATAATTCGGCTTGAATCACAGTCCAGAGCGTAAATCGGATGGCATCACATGTTAGAACATACATGTAATTCAGTTTGAATCACGGTCCAGACCGTAATTCTGGATGATGTCACATGCTAGAACATAATTCAGCCTTGAATCACAGTCCAGAGCGTAATTCGGATAGCATCATATGTTAGAACATAACTCAGTTTCAATCATGGTCCAGACTGTAATTCGGATGACATCACATGCAAGAACATAATTCAGTTTTGAATCACAGTCCAGACCGTAATTCGGATACCATCACACGCAAAGACATAAGTCAGCTTTGAATCACAGTCCGGACCGTAATTCGGATGAAAACACATGTTAGGACATAATTCAGTTTGAATCATGGGCCAGAACGTAATACAGATGACATCACAAGTTAGGACAACATTCAATTTGATTCACAGTCCAGACCGTCATTCGGATGACATCACACGTTAGGACCTAATTCAGTTTGAGTCACGGGCCAAAACGTAATCCGGATCACATCACATGTTAGAACATAATTCAGCTTTGAATCACAGTCCAGAGCTTAATTCAGATAGCATCAGATGTTGGAACATAATTCAGTTTCAATCATGGTCCAGACTGTAATTCGGATGACATCACATGCAAGGACATAATTCAGTTTTGAATCACAGTCCAGACCGTAATTCGGATAGCATCACATGCAAGTACATAATTCCGCTATGAATCACAGTCCAGACCGTAATTCGGATGACAACACATGTTAGGACATAATTCAGTTTGAATCACGGGCCAGAATGTAATTCGGATGACATCACATGTTAGGACAAAATTCAATTTGAGTCACAGTCCAGATCGTAATTAGGATGACATCACATGTTAGAACATAATTCATTTTGAATCACAGTCCAGACCGTACTTCGGATGACATCACACGTTAGGACATAATTCAGTTTGAATCACAGTTAAGACCGTAATTTCGGATGACGTCACATGCTAGAACATAATTCAGTTTGAATCACAGTCCAGAACGTAATTCGGATGGCATCACATGTTAGAACATAATTCATTTTGAATCACAGTCCAGACCGTACTTCGGATGACATCACACGTTAGGACATAATTCAGTTTGAATCACAGTTAAGACCGTAATTTGGGATGACGTCACATGCTAGAACATAATTCAGTTCGAATCACAGTCCAGAACGTAATTCGGATGGCATCACATGTTAGAACAAAATTCAGTTTGAATCCTGGCCCAGACCATAATTCTGGATGACGTCACATGCTATAACATAATTCAGCTTTGAATCACAGTCCAGAGCTTAATTCAGATAGCATCAGATGTTAGAACATAATTCAGTTTCAATCATGGTCCAGACTGTAATTCGGATGATATCACATGCATGGACATAATTCAGTTTTGAATCACATTCCAGATCGTAATTCGGATACCATCACATGCAAGTACATAATTCCGCTTTGAATCACAGTCCAGACCGTAATTCGGATGACAACACATGTTAGGACTTAATTCAGTTTGAATCACGGGCCAGAATGTAATTCGGATGACATCACATGTTAGGACAAAATTCAATTTGAGTCACAGTCCAGATCGTGATTAGGATGACATCACATGTTAGGACATAATTCAGTTTGAATCATGGTCCAGATCGTAATTCCGAAGCCATCACTTGCAAGAACATATTAGGACATAATTCAGGTTGAATCACAGTCAAGATAGTAATTTGGATGACATCACATGCCAGAACATAATTCGGCTTTGAATCACAGTCCAGAGCGTGAATCGGATAACATCACATGCTAGAACATAATTCGGCTTGAATCACAGTCCAGAGCGTAAATCGGATGGCATCACATGTTAGAACATACATGTAATTCAGTTTGAATCACGGTCCAGACCGTAATTCTGGATGATGTCACATGCTAGAACATAATTCAGCCTTGAATCACAGTCCAGAGCGTAATTCGGATAGCATCAGATGTTAGAACATAATTCGGCTTGAATCACAGTCCAGGGCGTAAATCGGATGGCATCACATGTTAGAACATACATGTAATTCAGTTTGAATCACGGTCCAGACCGTAATTCTGGATGATGTCACATGCTAGAACATAATTCAGCCTTGAATCACAGTCCAGAGCGTAATTCGGATAGCATCATATGTTAGAACATAACTCAGTTTCAATCATGGTCCAGACTGTAATTCGGATGACATCACATGCAAGAACATAATTCAGTTTTGAATCACAGTCCAGACCGTAATTCGGATACCATCACACGCAAAGACATAAGTCCGCTTTGAATCACAGTCCGGACCGTAATTCGGATGAAAACACATGTTAGGACATAATTCAGTTTGAATCATGGGCCAGAACGTAATTCAGATGACATCACAAGTTAGGACAAAATTCAATTTGATTCACAGTCCAGACCGTCATTCGGATGACATCACACGTTAGGACATAATTCAGTTTGAGTCACGGGCCAAAACGTAATCCGGATCACATCACATGTTAGAACATAATTCAGCTTTGAATCACAGTCCAGAGCTTAATTCAGATAGCATCAGATGTTGGAACATAATTCAGTTTCAATCATGGTCCAGACTGTAATTCGGATGACATCACATGCAAGGACATAATTCAGTTTTGAATCACAGTCCAGACCGTAATTCGGATACCATCACATGCAAGTACATAATTCAGCTTTGAATCACAGTCCAGACCGTAATTCCGATGACAACACATGTTAGGACATAATTCAGTTTGAATCACGGGCCAGAATGTAATTCGGATGACATCATATGTTAGGACAAAATTCAATTTGAGTCACAGTCCAGATCGTAATTAGGATGACATCACATGTTAGAACATAATTCATTTTGAATCACAGTCCAGACCGTACTTCGGATGACATCACACGTTAGGACATAATTCAGTTTGAATCAGAGTTAAGACCGTAATTTCGGATGACGTCACATGCTAGAACATAATTCAGTTTGAATCACAGTCCAGAACGTAATTCGGATGGCATCACATGTTAGAACATAATTCATTTTGAATCACAGTCCAGACCGTACTTCGGATGACATCACACGTTAGGACATAATTCAGTTTGAATCACAGTTAAGACCGTAATTTGGGATGACGTCACATGCTAGAACATAATTCAGTTTGAATCACAGTCCAGAACGTAATTCGGATGGCATCACATGTTAGAACAAAATTCAGTTTGAATCCTGGCCCAGACCATAATTATGGATGACGTCACATGCTATAACATAATTCAGCTTTGAATCACAGTCCAGAGCTTAATTCAGATAGCATCAGATGTTAGAACATAATTCAGTTTCAATCATGGTCCAGACTGTAATTCGGATGATATCACATGCATGGACATAATTCAGTTTTGAATCACATTCCAGATCGTAATTCGGATACCATCACATGCAAGTACATAATTCCGCTTTGAATCACAGTCCAGACCGTAATTCGGATGACAACACATGTTAGGACTTAATTCAGTTTGAATCACGGGCCAGAATGTAATTCGGATGACATCACATGTTAGGACAAAATTCAATTCGAGTCACAGTCCAGATCGTGATTAGGATGACATCACATGTTAGAACATAATTCATTTTGAATCACAGTCCAGACCTGAATTAGGATGACATCACATGTTAGGACATAATTCAGTTTGATTTACAGTCCAGACCGAAATTCGGATCACATCACATACTAGAACATAATTCAGTTTGAATCACAGTCCAGACCGTAATTCGGATGACATCACATGTTAGGACATAATTCAGTTTGAATCATGGTCCAGATCGTAATTCCGAAGCCATCACTTGCAAGAACATATTAGGACATAATTCAGGTTGAATCACAGTCAAGATAGTAATTCGGATGACATCACATGCAAGGACATAATTCAGTTTTGAATCACAGTCCAGACGGTAATTCGGATACCATCACATGCAAGTACATAATTCAGCTTTGAATCACAGTCCAGACCGTAATTCGGATGACAACACATGTTAGGACATAATTCAGTTTGAATCACGGGCCAGAATGTAATTCGGATGACATCACAAGTTAGAGCATAATTCAGTTTGAATCACGGGCCAGAACGTTATTCGGATGACATCACATGTTAGAACATAATTCAGTTTGAATCACGGGATAGAACGTAATTCGGATCACATCACATGTTAGGATATAATTCAGTTTGAATCACAGTCCAGACCGTAATTCGGATGATATCACATGCTAGAATGTAATTCAGTTTGAATCACGGTCCAGACCGTAATTGGGATGACGTCACATGCTAGAACATAATTCAGTTTGAATCAAAGTCCAGACCGTAATTGGGATGGCATCACATGTTAGAACATAATTCAGTTTGGAATCACAGTCCAGACCGTAATTCGGATGGCATCACATGTTAGAACATAATTCAGTTTGGAATCACAGTCCAGACCGTAATTCGGATGGCATCACATGCAAGGACATAATTCACCTTTGAATCCCAGTCCAGACCATAATTCAGATGCAATCACATGTTAGGACATAATTCAGTTTGAATCACGGTCCAGATCGTAATTCGAATGACATCATGTGCAAAAACATAATTCAGTTTTGAATCACAGTCCAGACCGTACTTCGGATGACATCACACGTTAGGATATAATTCAGTTTGAATTACCGTCCAGATCGTAATTCGGATCATATCACATACTAGAACATAATTCAGTTTGAATCACAGTCCAGACCGTAATTCGGATAACATCACCTACTAGAACATAATTCGGCTTGAATCACAGTCCAGAGCAGAAATCGGATGGCATCACATGTTAGAACATAATTCAGTTTGAACCATGGTCCAGATCGTAATTCGGATGACATCACATGCTAGAATGTAATTCAGTTTGAATCACGGTCCAGACCGTTATTCTGGATGACGTTACATGCTAGAACATAATTCAGCTTTGAATCACAGTACAGAGCGTAATTCGGATAGCATCAGATGTTAGAACATAATTCAGTTTCAATCACAGTCCAGACCGTAATTCTGATGACAACACATGCACAGACATAATTCAGTTTTGAATCACAGTCCAGACCGTAATTCGGATACCATCACATGCAAAGACATAATTCAGTTTGAATCACAGTCCAGACCGAAATTTGGATCACATCACATACTAGAACATAATTCAGTTTGAATCACAGTCCAGACCGTAATTCGGATGACGTCACATGCTAGAACATAATTCAGCTTTGAATCACAGTTCAGAGCGTAATTCGGATAGCATCAGATGTAAGAACATAATTCAGTTTCAATCATGGTCCAGACTATAATTCGGATGACATCACATGCAAGAACATAATTCAGTTTTGAATCACAGTCCAGACCGTAATTCGGATACCATCACATGCAAAGACATAAGTCAGCTTTGACTCACAGTCCAGACCGTAATTCGGATGACAACACATGTTAGGACATAATTCAGTTTGAATCACGGGCCAGAACGTAATTCGGATGAAATCACATGTTAGGACAAAATTCAATTTGAATCACAGTCCAGACCGTAATTCGGGTGACATCACACGTTAGGACATAATTCAGTTTGAATCACGGTCCAGATCGTAATTAGGATGACATCACATGTTAGAACATAATTCAGTTTGAATCACGGGCCAGAACGTTATTCGGATGACATCACATGTTAGAACATGATTCAGTTTGAATCACGGGCCAGAACGTAATTCGGATCACATCACATGTTAGGATATAATTCACTTTGATCCACAGTCCAGACCGTAATACGGATGATATCACATGCTAGGATGTAATTCAGTTTGAATCACGGTCCAGATCGTAATTCGGATGACGTCACATGCTAGAACATAATTCAGTTTGAATCACAGTCCAGACCGTAATTCGGATGGCATCACATGTTAGAACATAATTCAGCTTTGAATAACATTCCAGAGCGTAATTCGGATAGCATCAGATGTTAGAACATCATTCAGTTTGAATCATGGTTCAGATCGTAATTCGGATGACATCACATGCTAGAATGTAATTCAGTTTGAATCACGGTCCAGACCGTAATTCTGGCTGACGTCACATGCTAGAACACAATTCAGCTTTGAATCACAGTCCAGAGCGTAATTCGGATACCATCACATGCAAGAACATAATTCAGCTATGAATCACAGTCCAGATCGTAATTCGGATGACAACACATGTTAGGACATAATTCAGTTTGAGTCACGGGCCAAAACGTAATTCGGATCACATCATATGTTAGGACATAATTCAGTTTGAATCACCGTCCAGACCGTAATTCGGATGACATCACATGCTAGAATGTAACTCGGTTTGAATCACGGTCCAGACCGTAATTCGGATACCATGACACGCAAAGAGATAAATCAGCTTTGAATCACAGTCCAGGCCGTAATTCGGATGACAACACATGTTAGGACATAATTCAGTTTGAATCACAGTCCAGACCGAAATTTGGATCACATCACATACTAGAACATAATTCAGTTTGAATCACAGTCCAGACCGTAATTCGGATACCATGACACGCAAAGACATAAGTCAGCTTTGAATCACAGTCCAGGCCGTAATTCGGATGACAACACATGTTAGGACACAATTCAGTTTGAATCACGGGCCAGAACGTAATTCGGATGACATCACACATTAGGACATAATTCAGTTTGAGTCACAGGCCAAAACGTAATCCGGATCACATCACATGTTAGGACATAATTCAGTTTGAATCACAGTCCAGATCGTAATTCGGATCATATCACATACTAGAACATAATTCAGTTTGAATCACAGTCCAGACCGTAATTCGGATAACATCACATACTAGAACATAATTCTGTTTGAAGCACAGTCCAGACCGTAATTTGGATGACGTCACATGCTGGAACATAATTCAGTTTGAATCACAGTCCAGACGTAAATCTGATAACAGCACATGCTAGAACATAATACGGCTTGAATCACAGTCCAGAGCATAAATCGGATGGCATCACATGTTAGAACATAATTCAGTTTGAATCATGGTCCAGATCGTAATTCGGATGACATCACATGCTAGAATGTAATTCAGTTTGAATCACGGTCCAGACCGTTATTCTGGATGACGTAACATGCTAGAACATAATTCAGCTTTGAATCACAGTACAGACCGTAATTCGGATACCATCACATGCAAAGACATAAGTCAGCTTTGACTCACAGTCCAGACCGTAATTCGGATGACAACACATGTTAGGACATAATTCTATTTGAATCACGGGCCAGAACGTAATTCGGATGAAATCACATGTTAGGACAAAATTCAGTTTGAATCACGGTCCAGATCGTAATTAGGATGACATCACATGTTAGAACATAATTCAGTTTGAATCACGGGCCAGAACGTTATTCGGATGACATCACATGTTAGAACATAATTCAGTTTGAATCACGGGCCAGGACGTAATTCGGATCATGTCACATGTTAGGATATAATTCACTTTGATCCACAGTCCAGACCGTAAATCGGATGACATCACATGCTAGAATGTAATTCAGTTTGAATCACGAATTCTGGCTGACGTCACATGCTAGAACACAATTCAGCTTTGAATCACAGTCCAGAGCGTAATTCGGATACCATCACATGCAAGAACATAATTCAGCTTTGAATCACAGTCCAGATCGTAATTCGGATGACAAAACATGTTAGGACATAATTCAGTTTGAATCATGGGCCAGAACGTAATTCGGATCATATCACATACTAGAACATAATTCAGTTTGAATCACAGTCCAGACCGTAATTCGGATAACATCACATACTAGAACATAATTCTGTTTGAAGCACAGTCCAGACCGTAATTTGGATGACGTCACATGCTGGAACATAATTCAGTTTGAATCACAGTCCAGACGTAAATCTGATAACAGCACATGCTAGAACATAATTCGGCTTGAATCACAGTCCAGAGCATAAATCGGATGGCATCACATGTTAGAACATAATTCAGTTTGAATCATGGTCCAGATCGTAATTCGGATGACATCACATGCTAGAATGTAATTCAGTTTGAATCACGGTCCAGACCGTTATTCTGGATGACGTAACATGCTAGAACATAATTCAGCTTTGAATCACAGTACAGACCGTAATTCGGATACCATCACATGCAAAGACATAAGTCAGCTTTGACTCACAGTCCAGACCGTAATTCGGATGACAACACATGTTAGGACATAATTCTATTTGAATCACGGGCCAGAACGTAATTCGGATGAAATCACATGTTAGGACAAAATTCAGTTTGAATCACGGTCCAGATCGTAATTAGGATGACATCACATGTTAGAACATAATTCAGTTTGAATCACGGGCCAGAACGTTATTCGGATGACATCACATGTTAGAACATAATTCAGTTTGAATCACGGGCCAGGACGTAATTCGGATCATGTCACATGTTAGGATATAATTCACTTTGATCCACAGTCCAGACCGTAATTCGGATGACATCACATGCTAGAATGTAATTCAGTTTGAATCACGAATTCTGGCTGACGTCACATGCTAGAACACAATTCAGCTTTGAATCACAGTCCAGAGCGTAATTCGGATACCATCACATGCAAGAACATAATTCAGCTTTGAATCACAGTCCAGATCGTAATTCGGATGACAAAACATGTTAGGACATAATTCAGTTTGAATCATGGGCCAGAACGTAATTCGGATCACATCATAGGTTAGGACATAATTCAGTTTGAATCACCGTCCAGACCGTAATTCGGATCACATCACATGCTAGAATGTAACTCAGTTTGAATCACGGTCCAGACCGTAATTCGAATGACACCACGTACAAGAACATAATTCAGTTTTGAATCACAGGCCAGACCTTAATTCGGATGACATCACATGTTAGGATATAATTCAGTTTGAATCACAGTCCAGACCGAAATTCGGATGACATCACATACTAGAACATAATTCAGTTTGAATCACAGTCCAGACGGTAATTCGGATACCATGACGCGCAAAGACATAAGTCAGCTTTGAATCACAGTCCAGGCCGTAATTCGGATGACAACACATGTTATGACATAATTCAGTTTGAATCACGGGCCAGAACGTAATTCGGATGACATCACACATTAGGACATAATTCAGTTTGAGTCACGGGCCAAAACGTAATCCGGATCACATCACATGTTAGGACATAATTCAGTTTGAATTACCGTCCAGATCGTAATTCGGATCATATCACATACTAGAACATAATTCAGTTTGAATCACAGTCCAGACCGTAATTCGGATAACATCACCTACTAGAACATAATTCAGTTTGAATCACAGTCCAGACCGTAATTCTGATGACGTCACATGCTGGAACATAATTCAGTTTGAATCACAGTCCAGACCGTAAATCGGATAACAGCACATGCTAGAACATAATTCGGCTTGAATCACAGTCCAGAGCAGAAATCGGATGGCATCACATGTTAGAACATAATTCAGTTTGAACCATGGTCCAGATCGTAATTCGGATGACATCACATGCTAGAATGTAATTCAGTTTGAATCACGGTCCAGACCGTTATTCTGGATGACGTTACATGCTAGAACATAATTCAGCTTTGAATCACAGTACAGAGCGTAATTCGGATAGCATCAGATGTTAGAACATAATTCAGTTTCAATCACAGTCCAGACCGTAATTCTGATGACAACACATGCACAGACATAATTCAGTTTTGAATCACAGTCCAGACCGTAATTCGGATACCATCACATGCAAAGACATAATTCAGTTTGAATCACAGTCCAGACCGAAATTTGGATCACATCACATACTAGAACATAATTCAGTTTGAATCACAGTCCAGACCGTAATTCGGATGACGTCACATGCTAGAACATAATTCAGCTTTGAATCACAGTTCAGAGCGTAATTCGGATAGCATCAGATGTAAGAACATAATTCAGTTTCAATCATGGTCCAGACTATAATTCGGATGACATCACATGCAAGAACATAATTCAGTTTTGAATCACAGTCCAGACCGTAATTCGGATACCATCACATGCAAAGACATAAGTCAGCTTTGACTCACAGTCCAGACCGTAATTCGGATGACAACACATGTTAGGACATAATTCAGTTTGAATCACGGGCCAGAACGTAATTCGGATGAAATCACATGTTAGGACAAAATTCAATTTGAATCACAGTCCAGACCGTAATTCGGGTGACATCACACGTTAGGACATAATTCAGTTTGAATCACGGTCCAGATCGTAATTAGGATGACATCACATGTTAGAACATAATTCAGTTTGAATCACGGGCCAGAACGTTATTCGGATGACATCACATGTTAGAACATGATTCAGTTTGAATCACGGGCCAGAACGTAATTCGGATCACATCACATGTTAGGATATAATTCACTTTGATCCACAGTCCAGACCGTAATACGGATGATATCACATGCTAGGATGTAATTCAGTTTGAATCACGGTCCAGATCGTAATTCGGATGACGTCACATGCTAGAACATAATTCAGTTTGAATCACAGTCCAGACCGTAATTCGGATGGCATCACATGTTAGAACATAATTCAGCTTTGAATAACATTCCAGAGCGTAATTCGGATAGCATCAGATGTTAGAACATCATTCAGTTTGAATCATGGTTCAGATCGTAATTCGGATGACATCACATGCTAGAATGTAATTCAGTTTGAATCACGGTCCAGACCGTAATTCTGGCTGACGTCACATGCTAGAACACAATTCAGCTTTGAATCACAGTCCAGAGCGTAATTCGGATACCATCACATGCAAGAACATAATTCAGCTATGAATCACAGTCCAGATCGTAATTCGGATGACAACACATGTTAGGACATAATTCAGTTTGAGTCACGGGCCAAAACGTAATTCGGATCACATCATATGTTAGGACATAATTCAGTTTGAATCACCGTCCAGACCGTAATTCGGATGACATCACATGCTAGAATGTAACTCGGTTTGAATCACGGTCCAGACCGTAATTCGGATACCATGACACGCAAAGAGATAAATCAGCTTTGAATCACAGTCCAGGCCGTAATTCGGATGACAACACATGTTAGGACATAATTCAGTTTGAATCACAGTCCAGACCGAAATTTGGATCACATCACATACTAGAACATAATTCAGTTTGAATCACAGTCCAGACCGTAATTCGGATACCATGACACGCAAAGACATAAGTCAGCTTTGAATCACAGTCCAGGCCGTAATTCGGATGACAACACATGTTAGGACACAATTCAGTTTGAATCACGGGCCAGAACGTAATTCGGATGACATCACACATTAGGACATAATTCAGTTTGAGTCACAGGCCAAAACGTAATCCGGATCACATCACATGTTAGGACATAATTCAGTTTGAATCACAGTCCAGATCGTAATTCGGATCATATCACATACTAGAACATAATTCAGTTTGAATCACAGTCCAGACCGTAATTCGGATAACATCACATACTAGAACATAATTCTGTTTGAAGCACAGTCCAGACCGTAATTTGGATGACGTCACATGCTGGAACATAATTCAGTTTGAATCACAGTCCAGACGTAAATCTGATAACAGCACATGCTAGAACATAATTCGGCTTGAATCACAGTCCAGAGCATAAATCGGATGGCATCACATGTTAGAACATAATTCAGTTTGAATCATGGTCCAGATCGTAATTCGGATGACATCACATGCTAGAATGTAATTCAGTTTGAATCACGGTCCAGACCGTTATTCTGGATGACGTAACATGCTAGAACATAATTCAGCTTTGAATCACAGTACAGACCGTAATTCGGATACCATCACATGCAAAGACATAAGTCAGCTTTGACTCACAGTCCAGACCGTAATTCGGATGACAACACATGTTAGGACATAATTCTATTTGAATCACGGGCCAGAACGTAATTCGGATGAAATCACATGTTAGGACAAAATTCAGTTTGAATCACGGTCCAGATCGTAATTAGGATGACATCACATGTTAGAACATAATTCAGTTTGAATCACGGGCCAGAACGTTATTCGGATGACATCACATGTTAGAACATAATTCAGTTTGAATCACGGGCCAGGACGTAATTCGGATCATGTCACATGTTAGGATATAATTCACTTTGATCCACAGTCCAGACCGTAAATCGGATGACATCACATGCTAGAATGTAATTCAGTTTGAATCACGAATTCTGGCTGACGTCACATGCTAGAACACAATTCAGCTTTGAATCACAGTCCAGAGCGTAATTCGGATACCATCACATGCAAGAACATAATTCAGCTTTGAATCACAGTCCAGATCGTAATTCGGATGACAAAACATGTTAGGACATAATTCAGTTTGAATCATGGGCCAGAACGTAATTCGGATCATATCACATACTAGAACATAATTCAGTTTGAATCACAGTCCAGACCGTAATTCGGATAACATCACATACTAGAACATAATTCTGTTTGAAGCACAGTCCAGACCGTAATTTGGATGACGTCACATGCTGGAACATAATTCAGTTTGAATCACAGTCCAGACGTAAATCTGATAACAGCACATGCTAGAACATAATTCGGCTTGAATCACAGTCCAGAGCATAAATCGGATGGCATCACATGTTAGAACATAATTCAGTTTGAATCATGGTCCAGATCGTAATTCGGATGACATCACATGCTAGAATGTAATTCAGTTTGAATCACGGTCCAGACCGTTATTCTGGATGACGTAACATGCTAGAACATAATTCAGCTTTGAATCACAGTACAGACCGTAATTCGGATACCATCACATGCAAAGACATAAGTCAGCTTTGACTCACAGTCCAGACCGTAATTCGGATGACAACACATGTTAGGACATAATTCTATTTGAATCACGGGCCAGAACGTAATTCGGATGAAATCACATGTTAGGACAAAATTCAGTTTGAATCACGGTCCAGATCGTAATTAGGATGACATCACATGTTAGAACATAATTCAGTTTGAATCACGGGCCAGAACGTTATTCGGATGACATCACATGTTAGAACATAATTCAGTTTGAATCACGGGCCAGGACGTAATTCGGATCATGTCACATGTTAGGATATAATTCACTTTGATCCACAGTCCAGACCGTAATTCGGATGACATCACATGCTAGAATGTAATTCAGTTTGAATCAAGAATTCTGGCTGACGTCACATGCTAGAACACAATTCAGCTTTGAATCACAGTCCAGAGCGTAATTCGGATACCATCACATGCAAGAACATAATTCAGCTTTGAATCACAGTCCAGATCGTAATTCGGATGACAAAACATGTTAGGACATAATTCAGTTTGAATCATGGGCCAGAACGTAATTCGGATCACATCATAGGTTAGGACATAATTCAGTTTGAATCACCGTCCAGACCGTAATTCGGATCACATCACATGCTAGAATGTAACTCAGTTTGAATCACGGTCCAGACCGTAATTCGAATGACACCACGTACAAGAACATAATTCAGTTTTGAATCACAGGCCAGACCTTAATTCGGATGACATCACATGTTAGGATATAATTCAGTTTGAATCACAGTCCAGACCGAAATTCGGATGACATCACATACTAGAACATAATTCAGTTTGAATCACAGTCCAGACGGTAATTCGGATACCATGACGCGCAAAGACATAAGTCAGCTTTGAATCACAGTCCAGGCCGTAATTCGGATGACAACACATGTTATGACATAATTCAGTTTGAATCACGGGCCAGAACGTAATTCGGATGACATCACACATTAGGACATAATTCAGTTTGAGTCACGGGCCAAAACGTAATCCGGATCACATCACATGTTAGGACATAATTCAGTTTGAATTACCGTCCAGATCGTAATTCGGATCATATCACATACTAGAACATAATTCAGTTTGAATCACAGTCCAGACCGTAATTCGGATAACATCACCTACTAGAACATAATTCAGTTTGAATCACAGTCCAGACCGTAATTCTGATGACGTCACATGCTGGAACATAATTCAGTTTGAATCACAGTCCAGACCGTAAATCGGATAACAGCACATGCTAGAACATAATTCGGCTTGAATCACAGTCCAGAGCAGAAATCGGATGGCATCACATGTTAGAACATAATTCAGTTTGAACCATGGTCCAGATCGTAATTCGGATGACATCACATGCTAGAATGTAATTCAGTTTGAATCACGGTCCAGACCGTTATTCTGGATGACGTTACATGCTAGAACATAATTCAGCTTTGAATCCCAGTACAGAGCGTAATTCGGATAGCATCAGATGTTAGAACATAATTCAGTTTCAATCACAGTCCAGACCGTAATTCTGATGACAACACATGCAAAGACATAATTCAGTTTTGAATCACAGTCCAGACCGTAATTCGGATACCATCACATGCAAAGACATAATTCAGTTTGAATCACAGTCCAGACCGAAATTTTGATCACATCACATACTAGAACATAATTCAGTTTGAATCACAATCCAGACCGTAATTCGGATGACGTCACATTCTAGAACATAATTCAGTTTGAATCACGGTCCAGACCGTAATTCGGATGACGGCACATGCTAAAACATAATTCAGTTTCAATCATGGTCCAGACTGTAATTCGGATGCATCACATGCTAGGACATAATTCAGTTTGAATCATAGTCCAGATCGTAATTCGGATACCATCACATGCTAGAACATAATTCAGTTTGGATTACAGTCCAGACCGTAATTCGGATTGCATCTTATTGCTAGAACGCAGTTCGTTATTCAGTTTATAAGTAGGCCTGTATCATATTTATGTATACACACGCGCGCATTAGACTTGCCGCCCATGGCTTAATCTGCAGCATCTAATATTTACCCTATAATGCCTGCTCCCGTCCAATTTCGAACTACGAACTACGAATTTCGGTCTTACTTATAAGAGGTCTACCCAGGGGATGGGGGGCATGCTTGGAATGCACCCGGTCCGGCCGTTCCGTTCCCAGACTGGCTGGGACGGGACCGGTTGATCCGCGCTACAATAGCGATAATCTTGAATATTTTGAAACCAGTTGACTAATATCTATTGCTGTCTAAGGCACTAATGGCATACAATCAAATTTTATTCAAAATTTGAAATTGTTTACCTGTATGGCTGCATTTACAAATGTTACATATATGTTTAAGCGTATATACTGAGGCAGACAGTCTCGGTTTTCCTCGTTGGTTGAAATGTATGGCCTACGTACTACGTTTTCCTCTTATCTTCGCCACAGAAATAGTTAATGAGGTCATTTCTTACAGTATCAGCGGCCAGACAGTACACTACCGGGTTGATGACAGAATTGCTGGCTAAAACGTGGTTCCAGACGAGCCACAGTTTATCTTGAAATAAAGCTTCCTCGGGTTTAGATTCTCTTGTTGCGATATATGTATTATTTGGAACCCAGGTAAGAACGAACAATATTAGCACAATAACAACAGCACGCGCATCACCTGTTCTGCGTTCCTGTTGCACCTCGAGGTTCTTCCTGGCTTGCATAATGCGGATGTATTTGGCGATATGGAGCAGTACTATGGCCACGCTTGGGTATATCGTATTTACGACCAAAAACCATAAACCACTTATATATGTATTACCGATGAAGTTGCATAAGAATGCAGGTTCTCCATTATAAAGAACTAACCGGGCAGAATGAAAATATAGGTATGGCATCTGTAATACACCGATAACAAGCCAAACACCAATACAACCTTGACATACGCGAGAACTGGTTACATTGGCCCGTGCCTGCAGTGGGTAACACAGTTGGTAGAACCTGATAGCTGCAAATAGGACAAGATGGTGGACACTCGCTTCAACTGACCAGCCGGCTAGTAGCAAGGTTATTTTACACACTGGCTGGACGGCATACGTTGGGACTGTGAGATTTGGGAGAACCATGGTAATTTTCATGACCTCACTTAAACACGTCAGCCAATCAGCCATAGCTAAACTTGTGATTAGCATAAAAACAGGAGATCTGTACTTCTTCATCCCAATAAGATAGTAGAGAAGTAGCGTATTCCCAACAACACCCAGAGACATGAAAACTAGTGGTACTTCCATATATAGAGCGTGATGAATGTGGTCGTTGCTGCTCAAATATACCTTCCAACCTGCGTACAGTGACGTCATGTTGTCCAGTAGAACATGGACTGTTGATGAACCCATTTCTGTGGTAAAATTCAACATATTGAACTTCAACTTATTGAAATATTCCAAATCTTCACAAAGTTGGTAAGGGTCTATTGCAATATTTGATTGACAATAGGCTGCAGCTATTTCACTTACAGACAGATTTTGGCCGGCTTCCTCGTGAAAGATGTAATGAGACAATGCTTCTACACATCACGTTAAAATAACAGATAATGTATTTAATAATCAACTGCAGGCTATATATCCATACATGATACAAATTACTACAATGGAACTTATACAGATCCTTCTGCAAATAATTTTACAGATAAGATACTTTTCCAAAAGACAGAGTTCTTGATAATCAGAAAATACACATAGTACATCTACAATTGCATATGACAAACCCTAAGAATTCTGTGGACAATAGTTCAATACCATTTAAGTAATCCCCGTTTATATCCATGTAGGATATGCTTTGTTGATACACATAGATAATTAGATATCTTTTAGCCACTAGTGAGCATTGTTCTCTTTGATTATGATCGCGTGCCTATATTGGTTTCTCCATGTTTAATGTCGTTCGCTGGTATACTCAACAAAGAATGGATGATTTTCTTGCACACGACGTGGCCATCGAGAATGATACTGTGTTTCAACTGTCTGCCTGCTCAAATTCTGTAGTCTAGACATGCTGTTTAACAAAGGATCTGTTGAATATTTTGAAACCAATTTGACTGAAAGGTTTTGCTGGCTAAGCCACCAAAATCTTTCAGTTAAATTGGTTTCAAAATATTCAGCCGGTTCAGAGTTATTGGCATCGAGAATGGCGCTGCATTTATAATGAATAGCTGTGTGCAAATGAAAGGAATAGAGATAGGCCTATCCATCCCTATGCCCCGCCCATTTCTAGCCATGCTCCGCCCACTTTATCCGCATTTTAAAATCGATTTCAACACTTAAATTCCCAGAATCTCTATTTTCACGATAACAGTAGAGGGAATTATTGGATTTATTGAAATTAATTTGCCCTGGAGCTGTTGCTAACATAGCTAAATTTCAAATTAAAGTGTTTCAAAATAATCAACAGAATGTTTATTAAATTGTAACTTTACCAAAGAGATACCGGTCAGATGCTTACTGTCGGGTCTTTGCCATTTTCATAACAGACTTACGTAATTTAATAGCAACGTCAGCTATCAAGTGACATATTTTGATTTTGACGTCATATACTTGAGTGACATATCTGATCCCTCCATTGGTCTGCAAACGAACTTAGTGAAACAAGCTAAAAGCTCGTGTCACTTATACTGAGATGAATTTGATTCATGAACCGACTCACGAGGTATTAGCCAAATCTTATTCAAATAGAAATCTGGATAATAGAAGGTAGGATTGGATCAATTTTTAGCTGATGACTAAAATCATCTTGACCTATATAGATTACTAAAATGATCGTCAGCAATTTAGACTGGAAGAATCCGATCTGTCACTCAATTATATGACGTCATAATCAATTGCGTCACATGCAGGCTGACGTCTTGATACTAATTAACATAGGATACTCTGACATGAAGAGGGAATTGTCCATCAGGTGTACGAATTACATGTCTTTGATGGGTTTACTATTTAATAAACATAAACATAGGTAGCAACAGCACCTAGTTAAATTAGTTTCAAAATATTAAACAGATTGCCTATATAGTTACCTTAATATTGGTATTCTGAGAATTCAGGATTTAATGTGTATAAATCGATCCCAACATGCACAAAGCGTTGGCGGAGCTTAGCTAGAAAAGGACGGGGCATCGTTAGAAACGGGTCTCTCCATTGCGAGCGTCACATTATAAGATCGATATTACCTAGTAGTCTTGTCAATATATGGTTTTACCACGAAAATTGCTACAAAATAGTTTTCAACTGTTTATGGTAATGTGTAGGGTGGTAAAGGGCTAGACTCTACCATAGTCGGACCTTCGAAAAGTCATCATTTTTCAAGAGGGCGTCCAAGATAGCGGGAAAAGTCATCATTTTTCAAGAGGGCGTCCACGATAGCGGGAAAAGTCATCATTTTTCAAGAGGGCGTCCAAGATGCGGGAAAAGTCATCATTTTTCAAGAGGGCGTCCAAGATAGCGGGAAAAGTCATCATTTTTCAAGAGGGCGTCCAAGATGCGGGAAAAGTCATCATTTTTCAAGAGGGCGTCCAAGATAGCGGGAAAAGTCATCATTTTTCAAGCGGGCGTCCAAGATACCGCGAAAAGTCATCATTTTTCAAGAGGGCGTCCAAGATAGCTGGAAAAGTCATCATTTTTCAAGAGGGCGTCCAAGATAGCGGGAAAAGTCATCATTTTTCAAGAGGGCGTCCAAGATAGCGGGAAAAGTCATCATTTTTCAAGAGGGCGTCCAAGATAGCGGGAAAAGTCATCATTTTTCAAGAGGGCGTCCAAGATAGCGGGAAAAGTCATCATTTTTCAAGAGGGTGTACAAGATAGCGGGAAAAGTCATCATTTTTCAAGAGGGCGTCCAAGATAGCGGAAAAAGTCATCATTTTTCAAGAGGGCGTCCAAGATAGCGGGAAAAGTCGTCATTTTTCCAGAGGGCGTCCAAGATAGCGGGAAAAGTCATCATCTTTCAAGAGGGCGTCCAAGATAGCGGGAAAAGTCATCATTTTTCAAGAGGGCGTCCAAGATAGCGGGAAAAGTCATCATTTTTCAAGAGGGCGTCCAAGATAGCGGGAAAAGTCATAATGCTACCATAAGCTGTTAACTATTAATACAAAATTCGTGATTTTATTTTTTACCACACAGATGCTTGGTGACTAGCAGCAGATTAAGTCTAGGTAGTAGGTAGAATGTCCATAAGACAATAACTATTCATACTAGATTTGTAATTTTGGTGTCTAACACTAAAATTTGGCGGACGATCAAACCATTAAGACCAGTTGAAATGGCATTGGGTTATCATATATTTTACACATTTAGAATGGCGTCCAGGATAGCCGACAATAACTTAAAACAACAAAAATTTATTGACTATTCATGCTGCTAATTGGATAATCGAGAAATTATGTTTCTGCCAATTCTGGGAACGTGACCTTGTTCAAGTTCGACTCCTAACCATAGTTAGCTGTAGCTAACTAGATTTAGAGTCGAACTTCAAATAGTTAAGTAGCTAGTCAACTATAGTCAACCGAGCACCCGCGCTCGGTTCAGATGGTTAGTGCGATAGTTGCGTAAATTTGAAAATGGCGAACACGGGTCGCTTGCCACGAACAAATGCATATAAAAGTGTAAATATTTCACTAAATAACTTGGGTTTGATGAAATTATACTTTCCCCATTGTATGTCAATGTTCCCAAGACCTATTTCTTCCCACTTTATGTCATATGGACGCTTTTTTACGTCTTAGTAGGCAAAAATAACCCATTTTCGTAGGCTATCAAAACAGACGACAGAAATGGTTAATGGAGACTGGTACCCAGCTCCAAATTTTCTGCAACCGTAATCGAATGGGGGAATCGGGAACCAACGAACTATAGTTAATTATCCAGCGTTTGGCTTTGCATAGCGACTGCGCATGGTCAGTAAACCATGAAACTTACTATAGTTAGCGAGTCGAACTTGACCCTTGCTGTCCAGCCTGAAATTAGAAGAGGCGAGTTTATAAGCATTCAATCTGAAAAACCTAATTACACACTAATTAAAGGTGAGCTTCCACGGGAATAAGTAGTTCCTAGTTTTACATTGATCGGAAACTTATATTTCGAGCAGAATGGGGACGAAGTTTATTAGCCAATCTCCTTGTAATTAAAAATACTCCCTGTATATGGGTGGAAATATTCATGTGACTACGGGAAAATAAGATTCAAAACTTTCCATATAGGGCGTGACCAAATCACCCATAAACTTTCAGGTGTGGTCATCCGCCCTCCCGTGACGTCACTAATCTGTATAAAAAGGACTGAAAATCTGAAACCCAAGGAATGGCATCTCTTCAGACAGAGCGTCGAGTTCCTGGGACACATCATATCTGGGGATAGAGTGGCTACACAGCTATCAAAAACAAAGCAGTAGCCTCCGCAACACTGGATGCCTCTTGGTCCAGCAAAGCAAATGCTACCTGACGGACTTCGTAAAATAATCTTGCGCTCTGAAACTTCGTCTTCTCACAGTACTAGGCTACTTTCGTGTCTCAAACAAAATTCTGCTATTCTTATTATTTCTTTATTATATCAGGCATGGAATGTATTAATTGTAAAAAGTGCTAGATTATTAAGTATAAGTTAGGTAACCCGCACCGTTACTGTGCGGGAGCAGCATGTCTCTCGAGCAAGATTTGGCTCTCTCGGAAGCCTCTTAAGAGTCTACATCACCAGCACGTGCGGAGAGATTTTCCTGCGCCATTCTTCTACCTGACGGACGACAGCGTGACCACACCTTCACACGAAATTTGGATAGGAAACTGCACGTCAGGCGGGACCATCTGTTTCAGCACGCGTTCTGTGCCAGTTGCCAGTACTTGTTTTCTGCAATGCGCTACGGTGTGACACATGCAATTAATCAAATACAAGCAATGTGTGCTAAAAGTGACTCTAATCGCGGAAGAAGAAAGTGAAGATCCGGTAGTATTAGCGAGTAGGTTTGAACAGAGACTACCAATTATAGTAATCCTGACAGAAAGGATGGCATGAACGAAGAATACAACACGACATCAGGCTATTGTTACGAGGCACCATTCAATCACCACCGCCACCATCTCCACACCACGTCATGCTTTTAGTCAGTTAGCCACCATCGCCATACCATCATCAGCAACAACCCGTCTGGTAGCCAGTGCAAGCCAGGCAACAACATCGCCCACACAATCTAGACCGGCACCAACATCACACCGCGAGTCACCAGCATCCATCACCGCAGCCACAGCGCCACCAGTAGTACGCCGCCGTCAGCAACACCGCAAGTCACCAGTATCCGCATCAACACGAGCATCATCAGCAACAACAGCGATTGGTCATCCCATCCCGGTAATCACGTCACCACCAGACACGGACTACCCTCGGTCACCGTCTCCAGATGATTTGATAATAGATGAAGGAGACCGATGCGCATCAGCCACTGGCATCAGCAGCACCACCGTCATCATCCCGACATCACCACGGCATCACCGTCTTCAGGATCCAGCAATCAGGAAAAGCACCATGCCCGACCGTTTGTATTCGGGAAAGAGAAGGATAGCCCACACCCAGAAAATCAACCCAGTACCACGTGTCACCGCCAGTCATCTCCTGAAGGACGCAAAGACACGAAAGCTTTTTCATTTCACCACTGTAGCTTCATCTCCTCTGCGAACGACAATCGGCACCATCACCGCACAGTCATCCATCACCACGACACCAGCCACATCAACAGCCACCTCCGCATCCGTAATAGCCACCGCACCATCATCAGCAACTTGTGTCAATACCAACATTAGTACCGCCACTGTGACTTCTCGTGCAAACTTAACTAACATTTTAATAGACAGTTCCCGACAGCTATCATATGATGAAGAAATCTCGGCAATTCCAGAACATCCACAGTGCCCAACAACCACCAGCCACGGAACACAGAGGCGGTGGGCCAATTGTGCGCATAATGTTTGCGGTCATTTCTGCCAGGGATGTAGCAAGATTCTGGGGTGATGCGAGAAATGGAACATTTTTCGTAGAATAATATTATTATCTTATTTTTTATATTCTTTTCTTATTATTATATATGTTCTTTCAATCGAATCCCGTCCCCAGGATGACCACGCTTATCATCCACCGCTGCGCAACATGTTTGCCCAGCTGTGTCTCACACTAAAATGAGCACTGCGGACTCCTGTGTTGTAAGAACGCTGTGTGCGACGTACAGTAAACAACACACCGCAGTGCAATAATGTCATAATCCCATCATGCAGTCTCAGCTATGCTTTTTCACTTATTAAATACCATTTTTCTTATTATTTCTCTTCCTGTCTTAGTATGTCAGAACGGCTATGGGGTTAGGGATAGCTTCCCATGCGGACCCGCTATAACGGGCCGCATTTATATATACATATTTAATCTATATACATGTTGCGTCGTGCAGTTCAGATCGACCGGTTGGGTACCGGCCGTACCAGCTAAGCTGGGTACGCGCTGCCCATTCTGGATTCGTTTCCTGAGCCATAAGAGTATATGAGCCCATGAGAGCGATCGTGTTGTGAAAACGACGAAGTTCGTTAAAATACATGATGCGCAGGCGCGCGCCAGGATGCTGTTTTTGATAGAGCGCATAGTTACGACCAAGATAGGATGGTGCTTTTAGTGTACTGAGATGGTACCATGTAATCCTAATTGATTGTCTGTTCCCGTTAAATTTGGCATTGATCAAGACCAGAATTCGATGGGCTTTTTAAATCTGTAAACCATTTCAAAATCGGTTAAGAAATGAATGAGTTATCCACGGAAACCCCTTCTTGATTATCTTCAAAATATTGCCATGACGTCATAATCACGTGGACGCAGAACTTCTAGACTGTTCTAGAACATTCGGCTGCGCTATTATTAGCTACGCGCTGATTGGCTGTTGCTGGAATGATGATTGGTTGGATGCTGCGCCTGCGATGTCACGAGGTGTATGAAAGGAGACGCGATCCAGAGATCGGGAGCATCCTCGGCCAGAGGCCGAACAGGTTGGACCTGTACTAGCTGCGATCAACAGATATTACGCATATGACTTCAGCTTTCTGTTCTTCTGCCGTAGCTAGCAGTAGCCAACCCACTGCAGTAAGAACAATTTTGTAAACTCCCTACTTATGGAGTAATTTGGAACTTTCTGATTACTGTTGACGAATATCAATATCTACTTCGGAGCACAAATTTGCGGTGAGGCCTTTACGGCCTGAATATGCGATTCTAGAGATGTAGAGGCAGGATGTTCTTTGATGGATGACTTGCCAGATTTGCCGGCCATGCCTAAAAGTGGTATTTCAACTGTCACCGCACTAATATCGTGTAGGTTCTTCTGACTTTCGACCGCAGCATGTAAACTCTGCCCGGTGCATCTTCAGAGCTGGCTGACGTACCCAGCACCATGAAGCTTTGTTTTGTATCTTTGTTTGCCTCTGACAACCCCCGTTTGTGATCGGGCTGTTTACACCATCCATCCATGCCATCGGTGTATGGGAACCTTCTTCACCACAGTAGTACTATCGTATCTTTTGCTGACTGCTCGTTAGACATCCTATTAGGCTTACAGTGCTGAGCGATGTCTTCCCGCCATGAGTGTTCTTGCGGAAATCTTGTTTGCGGAAAACAGCTTGCGGGAACCAACCTGCGGGAACTTTCCAGCTTCCTGAGAATGCATCAATGCACGTCAACTATGGAATGACATATCAATTTCAGTAACACGGTGGCCTAACTTAAGAATGACTACCGAGTATTCAAGTAACTATACTTCACATTTTAATTATTTCTCTATATGTATTCTGTTAATTATATTGTATCCGTAAGAATGGTCCCGATGACTAAAATGTACCGTAACAGTCCTAGGACCGCTAGTTATAATTTCTGTATTTTGTTTATAGTTATTCTCATTTGCCTCACTGTGTTGCTAACCACACTATAGTAGGTTCGTTAACCTGTGCTAATATATATATATATATATATATAACTTTGACCATTTGATACAGTTTTGATTGGTCTGGTTAGATTATGTATATATATATATATGGCCAGTGGCCATCAGTTCATATGTTTTGATTAGTTATAGAAAATATAGGACTGTGGTGCACGTAGGGAACACTATATAGCAACACTTATATATGCAGCACCTTCTCCCACCACCAACAATTTTTCACTGAGGTCGCTGTCCGTGCTATAACTCTGTTTATCCCAGCATGCTACCGACTAAACCTTTTCTATTCAGCTCGATAGGATAGGTTCAAGATAATTAGAGACACTTTCTTCATTGCATACTCTGTAATATACTCTTCTCTTCCAGCAGTGTGATAATCTAGCCCCGCACTCCGGTAAGACTCATAACTCCAAGATTTTGTCTCTCTTCGTGCTCCACTTAGCCGTGTGGCATCTTAATTGTTTGGATGTCCCTATGCACACCATGGGCTGATCCGACTCTGGGAAACTATTGGGGTTTCCGAGCGGTGATGGCCAGGGTGTGGCGTCACATACATTTCCCTTGTATCTGTGGATACTTAGTAGGTAGCACTTTAGCCAATGTAGGAAAGCACTGTGAAAACATATATTAATTATTATTTTTATTACTGAACAAACCTCTCGCACCGCAGTGCAAAACTGGGCAACTTGTATATAAACCTAACGACATGTTAAACAGTTAGTTCCATAGGACCAGGTGATGGGCGAGATACGTATCCCCACCAAATTCCATAAGAATGTCTGGGCATGATATTTAGATCTGCCACGCCCTTACGGGAAGGACATTTACGGTGGGTATTCATCTCTCTCACCACACCACCATAACGATAGGACAATGGTCTAATAATGCTTTCATGAAAAGTAACCTATGTCTTGTAACGTTGTATGTGGTTACGGAGCAGGATGTCCGGATTCTTATCCAGTTCGGAGATCTTATTAAGCAACATGTATGAGCGCTGTCTTCAGTATTGATGTCTTAGGGCATCCATTCTCAATGACAGCCATGTCTAATAGCTAGGTAGATACCAGTCAGTTGCGGCCAAAAATAGGTCTTGTTCTGAAAACAACTAAACGCTAATTAAGCAAAGCAGAAAGCCTGCATAAATTAAGTGGCAACTACTAACTCAGCATACTAAGAATCACATAAGACGGTGACGAGGGAATCCATCGGGAATCGCTCGTCCCATCTTCACGTAAAACAGCACGCATCCCTATAGTCATAATCTCACTAGGTATTGTCTTTTCTTTCTCAGGAATTTTTGGTTGAAATATTAGAGTGGGCCCATTCTTGCCTACCACTCTTCTCCCGCTTTAAGCAGTGGCGGCACCTTCCTGAGACGGAGGCCCACGCGTGGCACTTGCCTCTCACAAGGATTCAGCGACGATGGTCCCTGCGAGGATAATACTCCTCACCCAAAATAGCACTAGGAGTAGTGCCCGTGTGAGGCATAACCTTTCGTCCGAGATAACCTTCTTCCTTTCAGCTTAGAGGTATAATAACTTATATTAAGTTAATTAGTTAAGTCTCGTGTATGGGAGCCTCCCTTGCAGGTATACCTCTGCGGACCTACGAGTCTGTGTGGTACCTCTGGGAGCCCCATGTTTGAAAGTTCATCTACCTGTCTCTATGTCTCGTATTTTCGTCTGCTCTTATTGTAGTTTTATCTAGCATATTTATAATTCTGTAGGTAAAATCTTTGTATAGACCTTTATTTTAGGTCACCAAATCAAATTTTGTAAGTCCATAGATCACGAAATTGCTATGGACAGGCATACTGGTGACACTTGGGATGAGACAGTTGTGTTTAATGTTCGCGACAATGGTCGCACGGCCCCACCGGAACAATTGAGTTCCACTGGCCTTAGGAGCCAGTTTTTGTTACCCACAGGGCAGTCTCGTACAAGGTCCGCAACCCCGGGACCGGATGCTAACCAGCGTCATCACTCATCGTGCACTTGCGGCGCGGCGAGTTGACATGATACACCAGAATGGCCTGAAACTACCCGGCGAGCTACTGTACCCCTTATTTCCTGGGGTGTGCAGGTAATTAATCAAACTTAATACTTGTTTACGGGTATTATTCTTATAGTACGTTTTAACTTTTCTTATATATTACCTTTATATTATAAAAACGTAACTGTGGTAGGTTGGAGCCTGGGTGTTCTCTGCGGAGATAATAATTATCCGCACGCAAAGAGGACACTCATGCGAGCTGTTGTTTAGGAATGATAGAACTAAATAAAAGGTAGCACGCACCAAGAGATGAAAACCAAAACCAAAAAAAAAAAAAAAGACCTGGAAAAATAATTTCAGGTCAAAAATCCAAACTAAAAGTATGTCTCCTTTGTCCTCTTCAGCACCTCTATGTGCTCTGTCTCTCATAACATGCGTCTATTGCGTCACTACTCCTCTCAGGCCACGCGCCCACCCGGGAAGTCTATAATTCCCACCTAGCGTGCGTCCGTGCGGTGATCCCCGATGAATGATCGTTTGCCACGGATGTCAAACTAGGAGGGGGTTGTTGATCGAACGGTCGGGTACGAGCCTTACCAGCTAAGCTGGGTACGCACCATCCGTCCTGGATTCGTTCAATAAGCACGCCCCCCCCCCCCCCACACCCCACACCCCCTCGGTAGAGCAATAAGCGTTATAAGCATATACCAGAGGAATTCCGTCGTAAAAATGACTAAGTTCGTTAAAACGCGTAGTGCCGCTCTAGTCGCTGTATTGACAGAGCACGTGTAGCACGTCCAAGAGTGAGTGGCGCTTTTAGTGTGCTGGGTAGGCACATCTTAATTCTTTATAGTTGTTTGTTTCCGTTGAATCTGGTATCAATCAAGACCAGAATTCGACGGGCTTCTCAAATCTACAAACCGTTTTAAAATCGATTCAGAAATGGCTGAGTTATCGCCGTTTTTCCCCGTTAAATTATTCTCAAAACGTTTCTGTAAAGTCGTAATCGCAGATATATATAGCTAGATAATCAGCGATTTGCGTACACGTAACGTAATATTTAGATAGATGTGTACACGTCACGGATTTCCAGCACGCTGATTGGCTGGTTCAGCTAATTCTCATTGGTTGAAGCAGTCAGGTTCTGACGTTGCAGAGAGTATAAAAGGGGATGCTTTCAGTAAATCAAGAGCGTCGTGAGCCGGGGGCCGACCAGTCAGGATCTGCCCAAGCACGGGATCCTGACTGAATACCTGGAGCACCAAAGACGGAATTCAGCATCATCTCGGTACGCCTCAACTTCCAGTTCAGGTCGGACTACAACCGCTCTCGGGCCACCCACTGTGAATTATATCATTATAGTGTAATATGTTCCAGTTTAATTAATAACTGTATAGGAACTGTTTAACGGTGGACCCTTAAGGCCCAGTTATGTAATTCTACATGATGTAGAGCCAGCGATGTTCCTCGGTGGATAACTCACGGGATCTGCCATCCATGCCGAAAAGTGGATATTCAACCGCCACACTGCATGTCGTGTGTGATAGTTTAACGTTTCGATCGCAGCCACGTAAACTTTACTCGAGCTATTTGACGCACCTGCACCGTTAAGCTTAAATAAGTACATCTTAATTACAACTGTATCAAGAACCCTCTCTGTTAATGGGTTATCTTAACATTACAACTTACCGTTGTTATAATGGGAACTTTTACAACAACCGCATTATGTAGAACTTACTTTTTGTATCCAGTAGACATTGCTTATACCGTGTTTTACTGTCCTGAGATCATACCGCTTCCGTCCTGGAGCAACATGCGGGAACCGTGTTTTGTTGGAGACCTACATGCCGACACTTATCCAGCTTTCAGAGAACGTGTCGACTCACGTCACGGTTTTAATGACGTCTCAATTTCAGTAACATAGTAGCCCACAGATAAGAATGGCTACTGGGTATTCGGGTAACTGTACATGATATCTTTAATTACATCATCAATAATTATTATAATTTATTACTGTGAAGGTATTGATGACTAATAGGTACCGTTCAGGTCTTAGGACCGCTATTTATAATTTCTTTATCACTGTTTATATTTATCCTTGTTTACTGTAAGGTGTTTTGCTAACCGCACCATATTAGGTCTATCAACCTGTATTATCACCGTTCTAATCAAATAGTATACTGTCACTGTTCTGTATTTGGTTGGTTAGGTATATGGTAAGTTGCCATCTGTTGATATGTTTTGTTTATTTATAGAAAACTTAGGACCGCAGTGCATTTAGGAAATACTATACAGCAACATTTACATATGCATCACTTTCTCCCGCCACCGTCATGTTTCACTAAGGTCGCTGTCCGTGCTATAACTCTGTTTAGCCCAGCATGCTACCGACTAAACCTTGCTATTCAGATCGATAGGATAGGTTTAATGTGATTAGAGACAATTTCTTCGTTAGGAGACATATAGAGTACGCCTCTTTTCCAGTTGTTACGGTAATCTAGCCCCGTACTCCGGCAAGGTTGTGTTGAATTGGCCAACATATCTATAGGGCCTCATATCTATAAAGTTATTGTCTCTCTTCATGTTCCATTAAGCCGTATGGCTTCTTCATTGTTTGGACTGATCCGACCCTGGGAAACTATTGGTGGTTTCCGAGCAGTGATGGCCAAGGTGCGTGTTACATACACGTTAGCACTGCGAAAACATTATTATTATTATTATTATTATTATTATTATTATTATTATTATTATTATTATTATTATTATTATTATTATTATCATTATTATTATTATTATTATTATTATTAATATTATTATTATTATTATTATTATTATTATTATTATTATTATTATTATTTCTCTTTATGCCTCTTAGGATATATCTCCCGCACCGCAGGGCATATTTGGGCAACTTGGATATAAACCTAATGTTAGGTCAATAACTTAGCCCCATAGGATTTGGTGACGGACGAGATGCGCATCGCCACTGAATTATGTACAAATGTCTGGGCAAGATGTTGGAATCTGCCACGCCCTTGCGGGAAGGACATTTACAGTGGATATTCGTCTCTCTAATCCCCACTGTAACGACAGGTCAGTTGGAATAATCTGCTTGTGTGAAAAGGTAGCCATCGTCCTGTGATGTTTTATGTGGTTACGGAGCAAGGCATCCGGATTCTCACCGAGCTCGTATATCCAGCAATGTAACATGTACGCACACTGTTCTTGAGGGTTGATGCATTGCGGTCTCTGCGCTCACTAACAGCCGTATCCAAAGATAGGTAGTTGGTGTCTTTAAAACCTAATTGATAGGTTAGGCATAGAAGAAGGCCCGCATAAATAAAAGCGGCACCGGCTAAATCAGTATCTTGGAACTACATAAGATGGTGACTTGGGAATCTTTCGGGAATCGCTCATCTCGTCTTCACGTAAAACAGCACGCAACACTTTTTAGCTATAGTTTCACTAGGATGGTCTTTTCTTTCCAGCACTTTTGGTTGAATACAGAGTTGTCCTTTTTGGCCATCTCTGTCCCTCCGCTTCTGCGGTGGCAGCATTTTCCTGTGACAGAGGCCCATGCGAGACACTTACCTCTCGCAAGGATCCAGTGATGGTGGCCCGCACGAGGCTACTACTTCTCACCCAAAGACACAGCATCAGAAGTAATGCCCGTGTGAGGCACAAAGCCTCTCGCCATGACTAGGAGTTTCTTTTCCTTTTCAGCATAGAGGTATACTAGCTTATATTAAGTTAATTAGTGATCTCGTATGCGGGAGCCTCCTTTACAGGGGTACCTCTGAGGACCTGCGAGTCTGACAGTCTGTGTGGTATCTCCGGTGACCCCACGTTTAAAGCTTCATCAGGTTGTCTCTATGTTATGTATTATTTGAATACCATTGTATCACACAAACTTGTAAGGTTTGTTTAGATATATTTAGTTACTTTTAATTACTTTAGGTCACCCATCAAATCTTGTAAGTCCATAGATCACGAAATTGCTATGGACAGGCATACCGGTGACACACACTCATGGGCTGATACTGTGCAATTTAATGTTAGCGGCGATGGTCACACGGCCCCACTGGAACAATCGACTTCCACCGGCCTTAGGAGCCAGTCTTTGTTTCATGCAGGGCAGCGTCGCTCGGAATCCATAACCCCGAGACTGGGAGCTAGCCGACATCATCGTTTGTCGTGCACATGTGGCATGGTGTATGCTTCAGAACGACCTGATGTGACCCAGCGAGCTACAGTACCTCGTGCGAGCCCACCTAGAAAGAACACCATGTTAGCTCTATGTGCTGTATTCTTTTTGCTCATTTACTATCAAACGAGTAGCATTGTTTGCATAGGCTATTACTTTTAATTTTATCAACAGGTCCAGACTGTTAAACTAGTTAATGGACAGACATATCGGTGACATGAACAGTTGGGACGAGACTGTGAGGTTCAATCTTGGCAGCAATGGTCGCACGGCTCCACTGGAACATAATCATTCCACCGGCTCTAGAGGCTGGTCTTTGTACCTCGCGAAATGGGATCCGTAACCCAGAGAACCATAGCTAACCAGCCCTCCCGCGCATCCTGTACATGCGGTGCAACCGAGTGGAGCAACATCACGGACCAGAGCATACCCCCGCAAGCTACACTAGGTGACAAAGGCTACAAAGCTATGGGTAGACACCAAAGTCCTCAAACCTATTGCCACTTAGGGGGTTGTCTGCCATCTTGGATGCCATCTTGATACTGTCCACTTTCCGATGGTAGACTTTACGTATGCTATTTAGTACACCCATCACTACCATACACCGTTGAAAAGACTTGTGTAACAATTTTAGAGCATGCTGCGTTTTCTTCACTGATTGACTCCACTACAGTAATATAATGTTTCATTCCTACAAATTAAACTTGAAAATCTGGCTAAAATTGTTCCTACCTGTCTAAAAAGAAGTGTAGTTATCTATTCTATTAGCTAATTCTTTATAAAAGTCAGTGTTGGCCCTGTGATGGAATAGTTGGAGGGAAGCTCCCCTTAACTGTCACGCTGCTGCATGCCACCAGACAATAATTTCAGTGATGAAAAACCCTTGACTTACAGTAAAATCGTTTTCAAAATATTTTTCAGTTCCAGAGAGATAACCCTGTAATATGTCGTCTGCAACAACTCAGCAGTCAGACAGCTAATAATTAATGTGTCATCTATATAACTGATGGGAAGGTGTCTGTTGCAACAGATTTGTACTAAACATATTTGTCGTGGGACATTTGACTACAGCTAACACTTTCGTTTATAAAATAATAACGAAGACTAAATTTATACCAGCTAGCTCATTCATTACTATTACCGCCTTCGGGAAGGCATCCACGGGCATTTATTTGGTAGGCATCTTGCATTTTAGAAGAGTCGTTGTGTCAGGGTGTCATGACATACAGGATTCCTCAAAGTTCATGGGTTTTCTTGTGGATTTCATAATATGTTGACAACCAACGAAGTCTCAGATATGTGCAACACAAATTGGCGGTCAGAGAACTGCTTGGTCGCTATCTTAGTAGATGCAATACTATCTGTTAATAACCAAAACCAAGTTTATAAAATATATTGACACAAATAGCGAGAATAAACCTATAATGGTCGGTGCTCAAAAAGAGCAAAATATTGGAGTTACACACAGGGTACCTCACCTATACGGATTTCAGCTCCACGTCTAGATGCTTTTAGCTGTATGGAGCTAGAATCCTTATTAGATTTCACGCTTGATTATACTATCTGGATGAGCATAAAAAATGCGACGCATTCCATAAACAGCAATGTCAGATGAAGAATTTATAATTGCCCCCACCCCCCAAAATAAAAATCAGCAATTTTCTGGAATCTTTTTTAAATTTTTAATTACGTGCACATAGATTACTAACATGTATATTATTGATGTCCATTGTCATATCCTTACCCTGATAACACAGCTTGCTGGGGGTAGTGCTGAGCCAAGATTGGGTCAATAGGCACTATCGGGGTAAAATTCATCATCATCATATCTATTCATATGAGCAATGTTTTGAAGGTTATTGGAGAGCATTGGCATATTTTCCTAGTATGTATCCGCGATCATGACTGGATAAATAATAGGTCTTTCACTGCCACGTAGCGAGTGAGATAAAGAATTATATAGTCTGGTAATCTATCTTTCAGAGTACCAATCATCTATCAATATGACGTCATATGACGTCATAATCAGCTAAGTGGCGTGTAGGATGACGTCATAATCATTATGTCATAATTCTATTTGGTCCGTCTTTAATTCGTAATAGTCCAACACATTGTACGAATTGTATGTCTCTACTATCTAATAAACATGCTGTTGAATATTTTGAAACTAATTTGACTGGACGCTGTTGCTGCACCAGTCAAATTAGTTGTGAAATATGCAATAGCTTACCTGCATAGTTTTCTGGAAATTGATAGTCAGAGAGTTCAGAGTTCGATCGATCCTAACACGAGCGAAGAGTTGGGGAAGCTGACCTAGAGATGGGCAGACATAGCTAAAAATGGAAAGGTCAATTTCTCAAGCAATACACACATTTATGTACTGGTACGTGCCCCTTCGAACGCTGATGTGTTAATGACCCGGAGCCCACAAGATATATTTCCCATTCGATGTTCCCAAAATGCAGGTGTACTGCTCCTCATTATAATGGTTTCCCAACAGTATTTCAACACCATAAGTCCACATATTTATTAACAACAATCGCGTCCGTTGCCTCATTCCATAGTCCATTGGCAGCTAAGTTATGCAACAGTTTGTTCCAGAAAGGGGATGGGGGAGGGCAAAATGAGCCAACAAACAATAAAATTGGTGATTATCTTTGTAGAGTTAGGTCTTGACAGTCATCGTTTTTTATAAAGTTCAGGTTACTTCAAAATAAAGCCAGCATTTAGCATGATAATTATGCTGAATGCACGCCACCATCGCCCACGTGTCATTGGCGGGAAAACTGCAGAAACATATAAATAAAAAAGAGCGGAAGTTAAACAAGGGTACTTTAGGGTTGACAACAATTGCAGAGTTTATTTGCACTTCAAGCAAATTTATGATGTCAACTGTGTGAGTTGCAGTGTTAATGTGTTAGAAAATAATAGTTCTTTGTCAGCCATGCAGTTGTGATGTTCATACACAATTGTGTAATTCTCTTATCATTGATCCTGGTTAACTGGCCCCCAAAATTCTTGTGCCGATCAAGTCGTAATATGTCCAAGAATAATAAGTAACATTCAAACTGCCATTTCTCTTAACTACCAATCTACAGATAAGTAAATTCGAAATAAAACTTAGCCTCCCCTCACCCCACCACCCCACCCCACCCCACCATTTGTTCGTTTTTTATTGAAGAGGTGAAGGGATGCATCTGTTTCTTTAGAAAATTCTAAGACTTAAGATTTGCTGGAAAAAATTGTTTGTCTTCAAATCACTTGGAAACTTCAGGACCAAGACTTGGCTTTTTATTATTATTTTAGCTTGCCTATACAATAATATAGCTTAACTGAGGACTACAATAGAAAATGCCGGATTTGTTTTTACTCAAGACAAGTATGTTTGTGCACCTGCATCTTGAGAAGCTATAGCATTCTGATGTACATTTATTTGTATACAATTACAAAAATACATTAAATAACTCATTATGTTTATAATGAACATATTGTATTAAACCATTTCTAAGTGTAACTGATAATCGTTACCTTAAGGAAAACTTACATTATCTT